>RJWM01011280.1:0-60078 GCA_004363535.1 Dasyprocta punctata | reverse complement strand
TTAATGCAATCCCAATCAAAATACCACTTGCCTACCTCACAGAGCTAGAGAAAGCATTCCTGAAATTCATCTGGAACCAGAAAAGACCTAGAATAGCAAAGGCAATTCTGGGCAACAAAGGGAAGGCAGGAGGCATCACAATCCCCGACTTGAAACTATACTACAAAGCTACTGTGATAAAATCAGCATGGTACTGGAACCAAAACACACCTGAAGATCAGTGGAATAGATTAGAAGATACAGCCACAACTACAAACACACTTAGCCACCTCAGCTTTGACAAAGGGGCCAAACATGTACATTGGAAGAAAGATAGCCTCTTTAACAAATGGTGCTGGAAAAACTGGCTTTCTATATGCTGTAAACTAAAACTAGACCCATGCCTATCACCATGCACTAAAATAAAGTCAAAATGGATCAAAGATCTGAATATAAAAACAGAGACACTAGACTTACTAGAAGACAGAGTAGGTAAAAAGCTCGATGACATAGGAGTAGGCAGAGAGTTCATGAACAAAAATCAAATTGCATGGGAAACACTTTCCAGAATCAGCAACTGGGATCCCATCTTACTAAAAAGTTTTTGCATGTCAAAGGAAATCTCCAACAGAGTGAAAAGAAAACCCACGAACTGGGAAAATATCTTAGCCAATTGTCCATCAGACAAAGGACTTCTATCTAAAGCATATAAAGAATTAAAAGAAATCAGGCCCCTAAAATTCAAGGACCCAATCCAAAAATGGGCAACTGAGATGAATACACACTTCTCAGAGAAAGAAATACAAATGACAAATAAATATATGAAAAAATGTTCAACATCAATGGTCATTCGGGAAATGCAAATTAAAACAACACTGAGATTCCATTTCACTCCAGAAAGAATGGCCAAGATTAAAAAATCAACCAACAACAAATGCTGGAGGGACTGTGGGGAAAAAGGAACTCTTCTCCACTGTTGGTGGGAGTGTAGACTGGTGCAACCACTGTGGAAATCAGTGTGGAGATTCAAGAAGCTAGCATTAGAGATCCCATTCAACCCAGCTATCCCACTTCTGTGCATTTCCCCAGAAGAACTGAAAACATCATACCACAGTGATATCTGTGCACCCATGTTTATAGCAACCCAATTTGTAATAGCCAGATCTTGTAAACAACCCAAGTGCCCATCAATCAAAGAATGGATAAAAAAGATGTGGTATTTTTATACAATGGAGTACTACTCAGCTATTAAGAAAGATTGCATTGAGCGTTTTATAAGTAAATGGTCACGACTTGAGACCATACTCATAAGTGAGATAAATCAAACCCACATGTGTAAATACCGTATTGTCTCCCTAGTGTATGAAACTGGAAAAATATATATGATCCAAAATCTATAATAAATACTATGTAAGGGTAAAAAACAGCTAGAAGAGCATAAGTAATTGGGAAGGGAAAAGGGGGAAAAAGAAAAGGGAAAAGGAAAAGATATAAATCTGTATATATGTATATGTAAGATAACTAAAACGAACACACTGCTGAATGTATTCGTTGAGAAAGAACAATTAATACTCATATGATTAGATCAATTTTACATGTCTATATCTGTTAATGTAAGTAACCATTTTAAAGATAACGATACGCAATATTGCAAACATTGTCAAGTTTCTATCATCCTGTTTTGTAAACCTGCAATGTTACTGTTGTGCATTTACTCTAGTTGTCTCTTTTGCTTGTTGTCTTTGTTATGTATGCCTTTTTCTTTTTCTTCGCTTAAATAAAAATAAAAAAAAATTACATGAAGAGCTAAATCTGCTAAACTTATAGGAAAAAATATTTGACATTGGGGTAGGCAGACATTTCTATGACATAAATATATTTTTTTGGTACTGGGGATCAAACTGATGACCTCGTGCTTGCCAGGCAGGCACCTGTGTCACTGAGCTAAACCCCCAGCCCAGGCAGACATTTCTAAAATAAAAAAATAGAACTATAAAATTAAAAATGTTTGCTCTTTGAAGAGCAGTTTAAAAACAAATTCAAAAGAGATGGAGGTAGGGAAGGGGAAGTTTAAAAAAAAAAAAAAAGATGTATTTACCGGAAGAAAGTATTAAGTGTGAAGCATACCTCTGACAGACCCAATTTAAAAAAATGGGTAAAAGATACAAAGAGTTCACCAAAGGAAGTATGCAAATGGCCAATAAGCACATGAAAAGATGCTCAAAATCATTAATTATTTGGGAATGTCGGTGAATGCCACAGAGATACCATTAAATAACCACTAGAATAGCTATTAACATGTGTTGGTGCTGTAGAACAACTCATATTCCTTTTCACTGCTAGTGAGAATACAAAATGGAGCTGGGCATGGTGGCACACACTTTTAATCCCAGCCCTTGGGAGGCTGAGGCAGGAGGATCACTGTGAGTTTGAGACCAGCCTGGGCTACAAAGTGAGTTCAAGGCCAGCCTGAACTGCATAGTGAGACCCTGTCTTAAAAAAAAAAGGGCTGGCGATTTAGTTCAGTGGTGTAAGCACCTGCCTGGAAAGCACAAAGTTGTGAGTTCGATTCCTGGTAAAACACACACACACACACACACACAAAAAGAATACAAAATGGTACAATTACTTTGGAAAACCAAGTGGCAGTACTTTATCGATTTAAGCACACATGCTGTCGTTTGAATGTGTTGCCCCTCCAAAATTCATGTTGAAACTTAATTTCCATTATTGTTGGCATGAAGAGGTGGAGTCTTTTGGGAAGTAATTGAGAGTTCTGCCCTCATAGATAAGTCACTGCCTTGTAAAAGAGCTGGAGAAAATTAGCTTAGGCCCTTTTCTGCCTGTCTTCTCCGTATGAGGACACAGAGTTTGTCCTGTCTGGAAGATGTAGCCATCTTAGGAAAAAGCAGGCCTTTCATGAGATACTGGAGAATTTTTTTTTTTTTTTTTAGTGCTGAGTGACAGGTTTCTCCCATGGCGCTGGTCCAAAATGGCAAAGGAGCCAACAACAATGCCCTGACTTCCTCCATATTCTTCTCCCATCCCAAGACAAACTTCCTGCCCTAGTCCCATGTGCACCAAAGTGATGCTCAATCCAATGTTAATATGACTTCCCCATCCTGCTGTGAACTCCTCCCCTAACCAGACCTACTAAATGCCCGCGTGCTCCTTTGTTCTGGCAGATGGTGCTTGCCGGTGCTTGTGCCTCTTCAGCAGCCCTCCCGTGACTGCAATAAAAGCCTCTTTTTCTCCTTTCTTTGTCTTTCCCTCTTCCTCCCCTCCCTCTCGTGCCCAAAGACCACAAATCACTGACGATTGGATCCTCATGTTACACAAATACTTAATCACTAAGCTACATGCCCAGTTAAATTTTTGTTCTGGGCCAGGGATATACCTCAGTGGCACAATGCCTGACTGGTAAGGACAAGGTTGTGAGTTCAATTCCCAGTACAGAGAGGAAAAAAAAAAAAAGTTTTTTGTTTTTTATAAGCTATGTAGCCTACAGTATTTTACTACAGCAGTATACGGGAATCTTATAGCCCATAAATTTCACCCTACGGTATTAGTCAACTTTCCATTGCAGTTACCTAGGGAAATCAACCTAAAGGAGGTAATATTTATTTTGGTTCATGATTAGGTTTCAATGCATGGTAAACTTGTGTCACTGTTATTAAAGGTCTGTGGTAAGGTGGAACATCATGGCAGAGAGTACTTGGGGGAGCAGTTTTTTGGTTTTTATTTTTATTTATTTTATTTTTTTTGCAGCACCGGGATCAAACTCACAACCTTGCGCCTGACAGACAGGCACTTAAGCCATTGAGCCAAACTCCCGGCCCTAGTTCTTTTTTTGCAGCAGGGTCACACTATGTAGCTCAGGCCGGCCTTACGCTCGCGCTATAGCCCAAGACGGGCCTTGAACTCACAATGCTCCTCCTCCCTCAGCCTCCCGAGTGCTGGGATTAAAGGCGTTGTGCCACCACGCCGGGCTAGGTTTTTATTTTTTTATTCATTATTTATTTTTAGTTTTTATTTTAAAAAAAATCAAACAAAACAGAACAGAATAAAGCCAACCAGAACATACCAATGAAAGCGATACAGGACTTCAAAACAAAATAATAGGAAATCAACAATGGCTACCAGTCTTGTTTTCTTCAAAATAGCTGTCCATTCCATCAGACAAAATAAAATCAAACAAAACTAAACAGAATAAAACCAATCAAAAGAATGAAAGTATATTTTAAAGAGAGTAAAACCAAACAAAATAAAACAGAATAAAGCCAATCAAAATAAAACAGTGAGAGTGATACAGGATTTCAAAACAGGACAATAGGAAATCAATAATAGCTTCAAAATTGTTGTCTATACCATCAGACACAACAAAACAAAACAGAATGAAACCAATCGAAACAAAACATTGAACAAAATAAATAAACAAAACAGTGAGAACACTGGATTTGAAAAACAAAAAACAGAAGGAAATTTCCCATATTTGCTACACTGCACACTGTTATCCTCTCAATAGATGCCCAGAGCACTGGCCTTTGGTCTGCAAAATTAACCAACCAACAGTAGCATTAAGTTATTTTGGTGCCTCAGATGCTATCTACTCAGCCTGTCCCCCAAGTTACCCAATTGTTTATCGGGGGTGGGGAGTGTTCTTCACCCCACGGAAGAGTGGCAGCTGGGTGCCATGGGCCATGTCTGTAATCCCAGCACTCTGGAAAATTTGAGCATGAGGACTGAAAGTCCTTGTTGCTAAACAAAAAATTTTAAAAAAGGTCTAGACATGTAGCTAGTGTGATGGTTCTAGGTTCATACTCCCGTACCACAAACACAACACAACACAACAAAACAACCCCAGATTGCCACAAAGTTCCACAAAGACAAATTATAGTTTTAAAATTTTATTGAAACTCAGGTTTAGAATTTAACAATTTAATACAAATTATTTTGAATATTTTCTGGTCAGTATTTTCACTTGCTTTACATGATTCTTGGGTATAAGTTTTAAGAACTGATACTCTCTAATTTCCCATGAGTTGCCAATTACAAATTCATTAAAATATTGGATACTTCTCCAATTGTTCTTACCTCAATGTTAAAAGTTTAAAAAGTCAGTTCAAATATTGAAAATTTAAGATGTGACTACTGTGGCAACCATAATATATATAGAAAAAAAACTGTATAATCTTAACTGTTTAAAACTCGTTAACATTTATTGTAGTAATGTAATATAAATTTTTAACATAACCATATGAATGTCTCAATAAAATGGTTAAGCATTTCCTACTGAAGAAGCATGTTTGAAGTTATAAAAATCTGTTGTAAATTAACCTATACTGACTAAATTCAAAAATAATAGTGGCACTTTAGATAAGACATTTGTTTTGCTGCATATTTCAAGTACCTAAGGAAAACAGCCTGATCAATAGATTACTAGGAAGTGTAAAAAGCACATCTTTAAGGAGTGAGTCGTTTGGGGTCCCGAGGGAACATTGAGGTCTGACGTACATTATGCAACCCCAAAAACAGCATAGTCACTCGTTCCAACCCTGGGAAAACAAAAATGGTCATTAATTCCTTTTCTGAAAAACTCTCCGTGTCTTAGAACTTCTAGTACTATATTATTGTTCAACAAAATACTTTTTCTGTATTCGTCTGAGATGCTGCTAAACATAGGAAGGACTATATGAAATCTTTAAGTGGCATGAGATCTGAAATGTGAACAACCTATAGAAAGGAACAAAATCTATGATCTAAACAATTAAAAAATCCCCAATAAGCCACTTTATAAGCCTGCATGTCACAAATGATACAAGATTCAGACTACACAGTCTAGATGACTATGAGAGCCATAAATTTGTTCAAGGAAGTTTATCAATAGCCACTATGCATGGCTCAAATTTTCATCTGCAGATGCCTTTTCTTAAAAAACAGCACTGGAAATGTTCTCTTAGCCAGGTGTGCTGTGAATGCCTATAATCTCAGCACTCTGGGAGGTTAAGGTAGGAAGATTTCAAGTTCAGCCTGGGCAACTGGTGACTGAGACCTGGTCTCAAAAAAAAAAAAAAAAAAAAAAAAAGCACATTACTGAGTACTCTGAGAGAAAACAGCCCAAATTTCCCATTAAAATTTAAACTGTATGTTAATGTAGCACTGTTGTTATAAGAATAGGTTGGTAACAGCCAAGTCCACAGATATGAAGCTGACTAACAAGACTGCTGTATCCTTTTAATGAATTCTATATAGATTTAAAAAGAATGAAGATATTTTTGATACAGAAAAAGTTACAAAATATATTTTATAAAAACAGAAAGTATAGGATGTTTTATATCACATGCTACATATTTATGTCAAAATATTTTCTGAAAATTGTCTTCTGTATATGTGAATGTCACATTCACAAAGGTAAGCTAAAGACCAGAAGCAAGGGATTCCTGTGGGAAGGTAAATGCAAGCTGTTTAGTGTCTTTTTTGTTTTAAATTTTCAGATGAGGTCTGGCTATGTATAGCCTAAGCTAGCCTCAAATGTGCAATCCTCCTGCCTCAGTCTCCCTAGTAGCTGCGATTAAAAGGGTGCCATGATTTTTTCCTTCAATTTTTTTACTGTGTTAAAATGCATATAAATGCACCATCTTAATAATTTTTAAATGTACAGTTCAGTGGCATTAAATATACTTAATGTTGTGAAACCAATTACCATTTTCCATCTCTCTTTTTAAAAATTATCCTTTTTCAGGAGAGTGGGGGGAGTGGGAAGAACAGGTCCAGGCCAGGTTGGCATCAAACTCAAGATCCTACCTCAGCTTCCTGAGTGCTGAGACTACAGGAAGGCACCACACCTGGGAAAACCTACCATCTTTACCAGTGTTGTTTAGCTATTTTATATAGTTTTCCAGCTTTACTGCTGAACAAAAGATTTTTAGTTTGTTTCAGTTTCATTTGTCTGTTTTTGCTTTTATTGCCTTGGCTTTTGGGGAGAATATATATATACATTATTTGTTCAGAGAGAAGTCAAGAAGTTTTTTCCTGATGTAGTAGTAGTAGTTTTAGGTCTAATGTGTAAGTTTTTGGTTCACTTTGAGTTGATTTTTGTGTATGAAATAAGGGTTCAATTTCATTCTTCTGTGCTTAGATTTCCAGTTTTTCTAACATCACTTATTGAAGAGACTGTCTTTTCCCAATTGTGTGTTCAAAGTCAACTGAACATAAAAAAAAAAAAAAAAAAAAAAAAAAAAAGGTTAAGCCAGAAATGGTGGCACATGTCTGTAATCCCAGTACTCAGGAGGCTGAGGTAGGAGAATCACTGTGAGTCTGAGGCCAGCCTGGACTATATAATGAGTTCAAGGCCAGCCTGAACTACATAGTGAAACCATGTCTCAAATAGAACCCCACCACCACCAAATTAATTTTTGGGCTCTCCAGTCTGTTCTTTTGGAGTGAATCCAAGGCCTTGCTCATGTAGGTAAGAGCTTTATCACACCACTGAGCCATATCCCTATTCCTTTTCATTTTTTAAAACAATGTTTTGCTAAGTTGTGCAGGCTAGCCTTGAACGTGTGATCCTTCTACCTATCCCTTGAGTGGATGCTGAGTAGTAGACAGGTGTGTGCCACTGCATCAAACTTACAGGTCTATTTTTACCACTTAGCTACATCCCTGCCCCATGTGGGAGCCCTTACAGGTCTATTTTTATAGCAATGTGATATGATATTTTTTAAAATTAGTGCATCAATTATAAACAATAATGGATTCCACTTTGTCATTTCATACATGCATATAATGTGATCAGTTTTGCCATGCTGTTTTCATTACTATAGTTTTTATAGCATATTTTAAAACCAGATAGTATGATGCCTCCAGCTTTGTTATTTTGGCTCAAGATTCCTTTGTTCATTATCTTTTGTTTCCATTAGAATTTTAGAAAAATGTTTTTCTATTTCTGTGGAAAATTTCCTTGGAATTTTTATGGGGATTACACTGAATCTGTGGGCTGCTTTGGGCAGTATGAATATCCATGAACATGGGTTATCTATCTTTCCATTTATTTATGTCTTCTTTAATTAGTATTTTATAGTTCTCAATGTATAGATTTTTCTCTTACTTGGTTAAACTTCTAAGTACTTTTATCCTTTTTTTTTTTTTTTTTGGCTTTTTGAGACAGGGTCTCCCTATGCAGTTCAGGCTGGCCTTGAACGTACTCTGTAGCCCATGCTGGCCTCAATCTCACAGTGATCCTCCTGGCTCAGTCTCCTGAGTGCTGGGATTATAGGTGTGTGCCACCACGCCTGGCTTATTTTTATCATTTATTCATTCATTTTTCAGTACTAGGGATTGAACTCAGTACCTTTGCACTAAACTATTTTGAGACAGAATCTTGCTAAGCTGCTAAATTACCCAGGGTGGGCTTGAACTTGTGATCCTCTTGCCTCGGTCACCCAGGTATATGCCACCACATCCAGAAGTACTTTAATTTTTAGATTCCAACATAAATGGGGTTATTTTCTTGACTTTTTTGGTTAGTTGTTGTTAGTGTACAGAAATAGAAACATTTCTGTAGATTTTATATCCTGAAATTTTAATAAATCCATTTATTAGTTCTAATGGTTTCTTGGTAGATCATAATGCTTTTTGTTTTGTAAAACTTAATTCTATGTCCATTAAACAGGAACTTTCCATTTACTCTTCTCCCACACCTCTGGCAACCACCATTCTATACTCTGCTTCTTTAAGTCTGACTACTCTAAAATACCTTATATAAGTACAATCAGACAATATTTTCCTTTTTGCAACTGGCTTAATTCAGTTGGCATAATGTCTTCAAGGTTCATTCTTTTTTTTTTTTGTGGCACCGGGGATTGAACTCACAACCTCGCGCCTGTCAGACAGGCGCTTAAGTCACTGAGCCAAACTCCCAGCCCTGGTTTTTTGAGGCAGGGTCGCACTATGTAGCTCAGGCCGGCCTTGAGCTCATGCTGTAGCCTAAGCTGGCCTCAAACTCACAACGCTCCACCTACCTCAGCCTCCCGAGTGCTGGGATTAAAGGCGTGCGCCACCACGGCCGGCTTCAAGGTTCATTCTTTTTTTTTTTTTTTTTTTTGCGGCACCGGGGATTGAACTCACAACCTCGCGCCTGCCAGGGCAGATGCTTAAGGCACTGAGCCAAACTCCCAGCCCTGGTTTTTTGAGGCAGGGTCACACTATGTAGCGCAGGCCGGCCTTGTGCTCGCGTTGTAGCCCAAGCCAGTCTCGAACTCACAACGCTCCGCCTACCTCAGCCTCCCGAGTGCTGGGATTACAGGCGTGCGCCACCACGCCCGGCTCAAGGTTCATTCTTGTATGTCAAAATTTTCTTTTTCTTTTTTTCCTCTCTCTCAGTACTGGGAATTGAACTCAGGGCTGTTCTATCACTAAACTATATCCTCAGCCCTTTTTATTTTGTGTTTTGAGACACAGTCTTGTTACGCTGCCCAGGCTGGGGTCAAACTTGCAATCCTGTCTCAGGCTCCCAAAGTGCTGAGATTATAGATGTGTACCATGGTACCTAGCAATTTTCTTCATTTTTAAGGCTAAATAATATTCCTCTGTGGTATATACAGGTTGACTGTTCATGTCTTGAAAATCCAAAATGCTGCAAAGTTGAAATTTTTAAAACATTATGCAGCACTCAAAATTTGATTTTGAAGTATTTCTGAGTTGGGATTTTGGATTAGGGACACTCAAGTGACAGAGTCTATGGAAACACCTGAAAACCCCAAAACTTCAAAATCTGAAACATCTCAGGTCCCAAGCATTTTGAATAAGGGATACTCAACCTGTACCTTTTGCTTATCCACTCACCTACTGATGGACACCTGGGCTGTTTCCATGTTCTAGCTTTTGTGAATACTGTTCCTATGAACACGATGCATAAATATTTTTTGAGACTCCATTTTTAGTTTTTTTGGGTATATTTGCAGAAGTGGGAATTGTGGATCAAATGATAATTCTATTTTTAATTTTTTGAGGAACCACAATTCTGTTTTCTATAGCAACTCTGCCAATTCACATTTCTACCAAAAATATACAAGATTCCTAGTATCTCTGCATTATTGGCAATACTTGGTCTTCATTTAAAACAAAAAAACACAGTGGCTATCCTAATGGGTGTGAAGTAGTAAGTCACTGTAGTTTTTATTTGTATTTCCCTCATAATCGAAGATGTCAAACATCTTTCTATGTGCTGATTGACACATCTGAGAAAAATGTCTATTCAAATTCCTTGCCAACTGTTGAACTGAGATGTCAGGGATTTTCCAATTGTGGAGTTTTAGTGGCTCTCTATTTGGGACAGCAGTCTCTGTCAGATACATGACTTGCAAACATCTGCTTCTATTATGTGGGTTGCCTTTTTTACTTTATTAGTAATTATCTCTTTTTCTCCCTTTCTATCAGTGCTGGGGAAGAAACCTAGCATTCTCCCATTGAACTACATTCGCAGCCCAATGACAGGCTTTGTTTTTGAAATTTTTTTTTTCTTTTTGTGGCACTGGGGATCGAACTCAGAACCTCGTGCCTGCCAGACAGGCGCTGAAGCCACTGAGCCAAACTCCCGGCCCCTGGGGCTTTGTTTTTGGATATGAGATATCACTATGTTGCCCAAGTTGGCCTCAAATGCATCATCCTCTTGCCTCCATCTACTAAGTAGGTCGGATTACAGATATGCGTCACTATGCCCAGCCTCTCAGTTTTTTAATTTTATTTATTTTTTGGGGCTGGGACTATGACCTGGGGCCTTGTGCATAACTGTCTTGTTTTTTTTCTTTGTCTTTTTGAGCCAGGGTCTTGCTATGCAGTTCAGGCTGGCCTCCAACTCCCAGAAATCCTCCTGCCTCAGCCTCCTGAGTGCTGGGATTACAGGTATGTGGCACCACACCTGGCTGTAACTGCTTTTTGATGCCCAACGTTGCAAAATTTTCTGAAGTCCAATTTACCCACTTTTAATTGTTTTCTCTGTGCTTTTCATGTCATACCCAAGAAATCACTGCCCAATCTAATGCCGTAACAATTCTGCCCTGGGAGTTTTCTTCTAAGAGTTCTACAGTTTTAGGTCTTAACTTCTATTTAGGACTCTGATACATTTTGGGTTAAATTTTGTATCTGCTGTTAGTAAGGGCCCAATTTCATTCTTTTACATTGATATCTGTTTTCTCAGAACCATTTGAAGAAAAAAATGCCCTCATATACTTACTTACTTATTTATTTGGGTGGGAATGAACTCACAGCCTCATGCCTGCCAGGCAGACACTTAAGACATTGGGCCAAACTCCCAGCCCTGGTTTTTTTGAGACAGGGTCACACTATGTAGCTCAGGCTGGCCTTGTGCTCACTTTGTAGCCCAAACTGACCTCGAACTCACAACGCTCCTCCTACCTCAGTCTCCCAAGTGCTGGGATTAAAGGTGTGCACCACCATCATATACCCTTTTAATTTGACATTTTTGTAGTGAAATGTTACACTTCAATAAACAAATCAGAGAGAATTTGAGGTACAACTTTAATTTGGGTTAAACTGAATGTACTAATGGGTGGAGAGAGAACACAGGACACTCAACTTTTAAAAATTTGGTTCTAAACTCTTGAGAGGAAAAAAAGAGGCTTATCAGAAAAAACAAACACACACACAAACAAATAAACAAACACATAAATATTTTTGTAGGGCTGAGGACTGAGCCCAGAGCTCCATGTATACGCTAGGCAAGTGTTCCAACACTGAGCTTTACCCTTAGCCCAAAAACAGTATTTTAGAACATACAAACTAGCTGTTCATTTTGTACTTTGGAAATCGTATTTTTACTTAGTCATAATTCTCTTTAAAAATTCTTAAGATGGGCGTGGTGGCGTACACCTTTAATCCCAGCACTCAGGAGGCTGATGAAGGAGGATTGTTGTGAGTTCGAGACCAGCCTGGGCTACGAAATGAGTTCAAGGCCAGCCTGAACTGCATAGTGAGACCCTATCTCAAAAAATAGGGCTGGGGACTTATCGGCATAAGCACCTGCCTGGCAGGCGTAAGGTTGTGGGTTCAATCCTTGGTACCAAAAAAACAAAACAAAACAAAAAACTTATGATTCAAATTTGCATTATAATTAGCACTTATAAACTTATTCGTAAGCAATAACAGAACATTACCAATGCCTCCACCAGCATGAGGAGGGGCTCCAAAGCGGAAGGAATCAATGTAAGCCTTAATTTTCTCCAAATCTACAAGAACAACAACAAAAAACATATTTATCATCTTATTTGAGCTTAAGAAAAGATTTGCAACAGCTACTACACATTCAATGATGATTAAAAAAAAGTTTTCTGAGAAATCTTTAACGTGTTTGCAATATATTATTTTTAGAATATACATCCTAAATAGGTATTTATTTACCAATTCCATGATGTAAGGCTCTTTCTGTTAGCAACTGAGGATCATGTATTCTTTGAGCTCCTGACAATATTTCTTCTCCTCTCATGAACATATCATAAGAGTTAGACTGTTTCTACAGGAAAAACAAAACAAAAATACCACTTTTCAATGGTTATCATCCTTTTTCTGTTATTAAAGTATGTGAAAAAAAAATCTGTACTGCATGAAGAGCAAGTCTATGTTTCTCTGCAATCAACCTTTATTTATTTATTTATTTATTTATTCTTTTGGTGCCAGTGAAGAGTGAACCCTGTGCACTGAGCTACATCCCCAGCTACTTTTATTTTTTACTTTGAGACAGGGAGACTCACTAAATTGCCCAGGTGGAACTGGGCACCCCATTTGGCACAATCTTCTTTAAAGAACATAATCTGCTTCTCTAAAATACAACTACGGAGAGTTGAATAACTTTTATCTTGCCTGTGTTGGTTTGCGGCACTGGGGATTGAACTCACAGCCTTGCACTTGCCAGGGCAGGCGCTTAAGCCGCTAAGCCAAACTCCCCAGCCCTGGTTTTTTGAGGCAGGGTCGCACTATGTAGCTCAGGCCGGCCTTGCGCTTGCGTTGCAGCCCAAGCCGGCCTCGAACTCACAACGCTCCACCTACCTCAGCCTCCCGAGTGCTGGGATTAAAGGCGTGCGGCACCACGCCCGGCGCCTGTGTTGGATTCTGTGATCTCCTTCTCTCCCACTTCCCAGTAACAACTCAGAGCACTACGCCCAAAATTAAGAAGCGCTGGTTTTTATTTCACTGTATTTTCTGAAATGTCTACAAGTATAATGTGATTTTAGTTACTTTTGAAACTATCAACACTTCAGTATTTTTTTTTTTTTTTTTGCGGCACCAGGGATTGAACTCATAACCTCGCACCTGCCAGGCAGGCACTTAAGCCACTGAGCCAAACTCCTGGCCCTAGTTTTTTGAGGCAGGGTCGTGCTATGTAGCTCAGGCCAGCCTTGCGCTCGCGTTGTAGCCCAAGCCGGGCCTCGACCTCACAACGCTCCTCCTACCTCAGCCTCTCGAGTGCTGGGATTAAAGGCGTGCACCACCACGCCCGGCTCACTTCAGTATTTTTAAATTAAGAAATCTCTTTTACTTTTAGGAAAGTAAATTAGAAACCAATTTACCAATGCTTAATGTTTGGTAACATAAATTTTAACTTACTTCCCTTTGCCTTTCAAAAAACAATGATTCTAGCCGGGCGTGGTGGCGCACGCCTTTAATCCCAGCACTCGGGAGGCTGAGGTAGGCGGAGCGTTGTAGGTTCGAGGCCGGCTTGGGCTACAATGCGAGCGCGAGGCCGGCCTGAGCTACGTAGTGCGACCCTGCCTCAAAAAACCAGGGCCGGGAGTTTGGCTCAGTGCCTTAAGCGCCTGCTCTGGCAGGTGCGAGGTTGTGAGTTCAATCCCCGGTGCCGCAAAAAAAAAAACAAAAAAAACAAAACAAAACAAAAACAAAAAACAATGATTCTCTCCTGGACCAGTAGTCTCAGTACTACCTGGGACTTGCGAGAAATAAATTACCAGGCTCCACCCTGGACAGAGGGTGTAATCAGAAACTCTGAGGGTGGGGCTCCCCAGTCTGTGGTCTAAAATGCCCTACAGATGATTCTGATGTATGTTAAAGTTTAGGAACCACTGGCAAAGGAAAAACAGTAAAACCATAAGACATTATTTAGACTATTAAGTCCTAAAATACAATGTGAATTTCTAGTTCGAGGTTACTAAGATGATCTGTTAAAGTTTGCAAATCCAGTAGTACCATTTATCACTTATACATTCTTTCTTCCCTATGAATCTTCAGAAAAATGACCCAGGAAAATGATATTTAATATAGGCTTCCAGGACTAATGTATGAAACGTTCAAATTTCACAGTATCATTTTGACTTGTGGTGGCAGACACTGGTATTAATATGTATAACAATGTGCCTATTGAAATTGTAAATTATTTTTAATTTTTATTTTTTTGTGGCACTAGGGATTGAACTCACAACTTTGTGCCTGCCAGGCAGGTGCTTAAGCCACTGGACCAAACTCCCGGCCCTAGTTTTTTGGGACATGGTTGCACTGTGTAGCTCAGGCTGGCCTTGTGCTCACGTTGTAGCCCAAGCCAGCCTCGAACTCACAGTGCTCCTCCTACCTCAGCCTCCCGAGTGCTGGGATTAAAGGCATGCACCACCACACTCGGCTTGAAATTGTAAATTATTAATGACAATTATTACTTTCACTATATAATTTGACATGACAATAAAGTTTTCTTTCTTCCCTGAACATATTATTTAAAACCAATGTACTTACAGAATTTCTTGGGTCAGGCATAGTATAGAAAGGTCTTACAGCCAGTGGATATTTATCAAGAATATAAAAATCTGTATCATACTATAAAAAGAATAAATGCAATTAAAACTTTTTTCAAAAAATGAAAAGGCTAATTTTAAAAGTTACTTTAAAAATATGTAAATCTTTATTTTGCAAAATTGCTATAATTATACTATATACAATAAGTATTCTATTTTTTTCAAGTAAGGTCTATATCCTATAACATCATATCCTATATAGGATATCCTATATCCTATGATGTTATAAATTCTTCTAGTATGTAATTTTTGGAAGCTGTTTACTATTCAATCATAGCTCAAATGTTCATTTATCTCTGTACTTTTTTGGACATGTAATCTCTTTCCCATTTCTTTCCTATCATAAGTTACGCTACAATAAAAGGGTTTTTTTTTGTTTGTTTGTTTTTTGAGACAGGGTATCACTGTGTAGTACAGGCTGCGACTGAACTCACTATGTAGCCCAGGCTGGCCTTGAACTTGCAGCAATCCTCCTGCCTCAGCCTCCTGAGTGCTGGAATTACAGGCATGTGCAACCATGCCCGTTTTTGCAATAAATGGTATGATTTTCAATTTTTCCTTTATTATTCTAGGTCATCTAGCCTTTCAGCTGCATTATATAAACTATTTGTCTATAATATAAAAAAATCTTTTGAGTTTTACAGAAACTATAAAAATGCAGAATACTTTTGAGTTTTACAGATACTATAAATCTATACAATACTTTGAGAAGGACTGATATCTTTTACAATATTAATCTTCAAAAAACCCAGGATTTTCCCAATAATTAAATATTTTTTTAGTTTCTAAAGTTTGGTAGTATTCCTCAAATAAAAATTATATTTGAAAGAAAGGATAGTAATAACTTGAAATTATAACATTTTTGTTAGAATACTTATTATGTGACCCAGATTTAATTAAAAAGAAACCAATTACATTTCAGCTTCAGACATTTTTGCTAAAACTAGAGATTAGAGAGAATGTCAAAGGAGTCAGCAAATTGGAATAACTCTGCTGACCTAGCATTTCGGAAATGAGTTTTCTAGTGAATGTAACCATTTCAAGTGCAATCAGCAGGAGGCGCTCAAAGACCTTTTCATTTCATAATATAGTATTTTTTTAAAAAAAAGACCACACAAAATTTACATTTTATCCTCTTTGATATTTTAGTTTTAGTAAAACAGTAGAAAGGAAGATCATTCATTTTCAAGTCTCATGAGACAGCAGGGGCACTCAAGGAGCACCTTTTAAAAATAATTATAAATACTCTCTGAGGGTTTTCTACCTAACCTGACAATTTGAAGTAGGTGTCACTTTTATGGATATTGCAGTCAAACTGCGCAATGCTTGTCTAAATATTTTTTCAATTTTCTGAGAGTTAAAAAATAATCCCGTTTTTATTTATTCTGAAAGATTCCTAGAGTCTTCTGCAATTGTTCTCTTGTACCAGCATACACTTCAGATACACAGAAAGAAATCCAGTGAATATAAAATAGTCCTTACCTTTTCCTTCACCAAACGACCCAACAGTTTTTCATTTGGTGTACTGAAAAAGAAACATGAAATCAGGTGTTTGAAGATAAAGCAACAACTGAAAATTGTTATGAATGAACATGCTACAGTGACTCAGCACTTAGAGGAACTGCTCCAATATTTAATTAAAACCAAACAGAACTGAGCAATTCATTGATTCAGAAATACCATGGGTGAACTAATTTCCTATAATTATCTTTAATGAAAGTTCATTAGACCAACATGGGCTAGTCTTGCCATTTAACACCCCCGTAATCTCCCACCCCATACTCTTTATTAAAGGTTTGTAAAATAAAAATCAGTATTTTCTGTCTTTAAAATATAATAGTGTTTACATGGTTATGTTAAATGTCTTTAATCTCTGTCTTATACATGAACAATTTCCAAAATATTTAAGAAAATGCTGCCCAACTTAAACTAATTATAAAAGTGATATGGTTTGCCTTAAAATGTCATCTAGAAATGTAAGGGATGCTCAAAATCTTTTTTTTTCACTTAAGAAACAAATAAATGAATTTTGATATACAGATAAATCTGTACTAAAAATGAGCTAGGTATGTTGGCACACAGCTGTAATCCTGGCACTAGAGAAGGCTGAGGCAGGTGAATCACAAATTAAAACTCAGCCTGAGGTATTCGGCAGGATACTGTCAAAATTAAAAAAAAAAAAAAAGAAGGATAGGGATGTAGCTTGGTGCAAAGGCTGTAGGTTTAGTGCTACAAACAAAACAAAAACAAAAACTGAAGAAATCCCTTAGAAATAACAATAATTATCTCATTTCCCTCCCATATGCATGCTTATTGTTTGATAACTTAAGCCACTAAAAATTTTTAATTTTTACTAGGCTACGTAATTTGTATCAAAATTCTAAATTGTATGATATGGATTTAGATAACATCAAACATATCAAATCATTTCTATGCCCTAATCTTAAGTGGAGACAGATTTACACTGTTTTCTATTCTCTCTAAATCACTGATTTAAAAAGAGAAGTAATATATCAGAAGTAACATATCAGATAAAAATTACAGCCAAAACTCTCTATATTCTTTTAGGGTCCTAAGTAGGGGAGCAAAAATGGAAAGTGTTTACAAATGAAATTACTACAGTTTAAACAAGGAACATTTTTATGTCAGATCACATCCAACATAAAACAGCATCATATTATACGCCAAAGTTAACATTTGTTAGGTAAAAAAAATTGTATCAATATATCCATTATCTTAAACTCAATTACTAAAGTTTAAAAAATCATAGAGACAAACCTCAGATCTTCTTCATCTCCCATTTCAACTCCAGCTTCTCTAAGCATGGCCAATGCTTCGCAGTATTCTAGTCTTAAAGTTGGCTCCAAAAACTTGAACGGTTCACATGGAAATTGTTTATTCACTGTTTGAATTTCAGTCTGATACCTGCATGTACAATGATTTAATAAAACGTGAGATAAATGTTTCTTCCACAAGAGGTCACTGTGGCAATATACAAAATCACTCCTTGAGTAAGTATACACAAGAAAAGCATTAGCTAAACTATATACAATTTATTTAAATGATACTTAATACATCTCTTAGTTTCAGATTTCAGTGGTATTAAAGGATTAAAACTTTCCTGTGTAATTCATATTGGCTAACATTGTTATAGAATACCTATTTTATGGTTGATTTTAGTACGGGGGATCGAACTCACGACCTCACGCTTGCCAGGCAGGTGCTTATGCTGCTGAGCTAAATCCCGGTCCCAGAATACCAATTTCACTACGCATTTAAAAAACCAACCTTTTAAAACATTTGTTATCCTCAAGGAAGACCAAATGAATATTTGTCTTATTTTTCGCCCATTCTCATTATATTGTTGTAAATTTATTTAGCGACGTATCAATCACTTTCTTGTTTTCAGAATCCCCACAGTGTAATGCCCACTTTATATATAATAGGCCTAAGACAAACGTTAACTACAGTGAACAGTTTCTACTGTAGATGATATTTTATTAAGACTAAAAAACCTCACATTTTTCTAAAGTATTTATGGATGAATGAGATAAAGGGGATTTGCTTCTAAGTAATAGGTAGGTGGTAAGGGAAGTGGATAAAACAAAATTGGTCAATGGTTGACAATGTTGAAATCAAGTGAAGAGTGCATGGGGGTTGATTAAACTAGTGTTAATACTTCTGTATGCTTTAGAAGCTTCCATAATGCATAGACTTATCAAAACCATCTTTATATTCTATATACATAAATTCTTCACCTAGAATTTTTATTTAATTAAAATTTTGCAGTACATGATGATTACATTCATCATGGAGAATTGGTGCACGTACAAAACACATCTTTTTTTTCCACCTTCCTTCCCTTCTCCTGCTCCCTTCCCTTATTCCTCTTTTCATTTGAATATTTTCATCCTACTTCACAATATCTATTATTCTTTTTTTTTTTTAAATCTTTTTGAGACAGGGTCTTGCTAAGCAGTTAAGGCTGGCCTTGGGCTCACTTTGTAGCCCACGCTGGTCTCAAACTTGCAATGATCCTCCTGCCTCAGCCTCCCAAGTGCTGGGATTACAGGAGCGTATCACCACACCCGGCCCTCTATCATTCATTTTTATACTTATTTGTCCTTTTGGTTTCTCACACAAGATAAACTGCGATATTTAAACATGTATGTCGGATTTATTTCACTTAAAAGTATGGTCAAAAAGTGTACCCACTTAGCAAAAATGTCTCAATTTTATCATTCTTTATGGCAGAGTAATACTCCATTGTATATAAAAACCACATTTTCTTTATCCATTCATCTGTTGATAGGCATCTGGACTGTTTCCAAGACTTAGCTATGACAAACTGTGCTGCTATAAACATGGGTGTGCATATATTGCTGTGGCATGATGTTTTCAACTCTTTTGGGAAAAAACTAAGAAGGAAAATAGCTTGGTCAAATGGAACCTCTCATTTCAGTTTCTGATGAATCTCCTTACTGATTTCCACACTGGCTGTACCAGTTTACACTCCCACCAACAGTGGAGGAGGTTTCAGTTTTCCCACAGCCTCGCCAGCATTTGTTATTTGTTGATTTTTTGATGACAGCCATTCTTTCTGGAGTGAGGTGGTATCTCAGCATTGTTTAACTTGTATCTCTTGAGAGACCAGTGATGTTAAACATCTTTTCACATATTTATTTGCTCTTTGTGCTTTTTCATCTGAAAAGTTTCTGTTCATTTTAGATGTCCATTTTTGGATTGGGTCTTTAAATTTGGGGGGCCTGATTTTTTTAATTCTTTAAATGAAATTATATAGCACAGATATTCTAGAATTTTCTATCTAGGACTTTTATTTTAGAAATTAAAACACTGGGCCGGGGATGTAGTTCAGTGGCACAGTGCCTGCCTGGCAAGTGTGAGGTCCTGAGTATGATCCCAGGTACAAAAAAAAAAAAAAAAAAAAAAAAAAAAAAAAAAAAAAAAAAAAAAAAAAAAAAAAAAAAAAAAAAAAAAAAAAAAAAAAAAAAAAAAAAAAAAAAAGAAAGAGAAAAAAGAAAAGAAAGAAATCAAACCATTGTTATTGCCCTCCTGTGCACCAGCAGTTGTTGGGCCACAGGGAGAGAACCAGGAAGCAGCGCCCACCCTGTGAATCAGCCCACACACAGGCAGGGAGAGAAGATCCCTCCTCCCTTCCGCAACCAGCTGATTCGCAAGAATGCAGGCTGAGATGATAGCAACTGAAGTACGGAAAGAACTTAATGCTTGCATTGTTTGATTGACTTTGCAGACCCAAAGCTGGTGTCCAAGCATCTATTAAGAGGATAACAATATGAACCATAGTAATTATTGTGGATTTCCTACTGTCTCGTTTTTTGCCAATATTGTATTCATTGTTTTGTTTTATTCCCTTTAAAATTAAAAAAAAAAAAACCACTATTACTTACTGGTCCCAAAGACATTTATGGGAATAATAAAGCTTTGCCACTGATTTATTCAAATCTTGACCGAAGGATTACAAAAACCCTAAAAATTGATTTTCAAATGGCTTTTCTTTGCTGTAAATTAATCCTAATTCGTGTCTAACAATGAAAGTACAAAAATGTGACTATCAATACTTCCAAATTTATATACAGGTAATCGTTCCATGAGGATAAAAACTAATGAGCAATATGAGAGGGACAAGACACAGCCCAATAATAGAATTCACAAATGATACAAAAACTAAAAATTCCCAAATGACTTAAAGAATACAGAAAGTAGGCTTTTATTTTCAAATCATCATCTTTAATTTATTGAACAAGTTTAGTGGTAATAATGTCCAAGTCTACAATAGTAGAGATTTGATTAATTCAAATGGCTTGCCATGCTTGGTCATTATTTAAACTCAAGTATTTAGACCCAAGTATTTAAACAGTCATTAGAGAAGCTATCAATACCTAAAATAAATGTTTCAGAAATTTTCTTAAATTCTAAATGTGAAAAGAAAATGCTCCTTCATCAGTTTTAAAAGGTATTTTTCTAAGAAAATATGAATTGTTTCATAAATATTCAATACAAGTTGCTTAAATAAACTGAATCAAAACGTTTCAGACAACAAAAGTTAACAAAATGAAAGGCTATCTTTAATTTATTCATCAAAGGTACCAAGTAATAACACAGAAAATGCCTAGAAAATATTGGTGTCTATACCATCATATTTGTGTAGAAGATCAATGATTAATTTGTACATTTTATTTATTTATTTACTTATTTAGGTACTGAGCATTGAACTCAGGGCCTTCATACTGTAGTATATCCTCAGTCCTTTCTTATTTTCTTATTTTTTTTCATTATACAGATATTTTTATTGGATATATATTAGGTACAGAGGTATTAAGAAAAAAAGTCCTAGGGCCAGGGATTTAGCTCAGTGGCATAAGCACCTGCCTGGCAGGCGTGAGGTTGAGTTCGATTCCCGGTACCAAAAACAAAAACAAAAACAAAAGAATAAAAGTCCAACTCTTAGAAGACAATAAAATAAAAATACAAATGGAATGAACACAGGACTAAGTATGTGTTATTTACATTTATATTTCACATACAGTTATTAAACTGATCTTTTAGTGTTCACTTATTTGACAGAATTGATGTCATTTATTTTTAAATTTTTGATATGCCATTTAAATATTAGCTTGAACTTTACAAAACAATTTTACTGGTGTTTATTTATTTGTGGGGAGATGAAAACTTTACTGCATGTCTAGGTGGACATGATTTAACAGTGACATTTTTACGTTATGGAGAATAAATATTGCTTATTTTACAAATGCTAAACTACAATGACATTAAATATATAGACCCTTCCCAAAGTCTAATATAGCTCATAAACTATCAAATGAAGCTATGAAAATTAAAATTTTAACATTGTCAATCAAGTTGCAAAAAACAAAAGGGAAAAACTCAGATTAGATTTAAAGTTTTGAATATCCACTAAATTTGGCACCATTTTTTTCCTTACACTTCAAGAAATACCTCAGTTAGACATGGGATATCCAGTTAACAATTTTCTTTGCAAACTTAGTAATAATCAAGAGACAGAGGCAAAGACAACAGATATACACCATCATAGAGGAAAAGACAGCAGAATCATAGGCTGGTCAAGGGATCCAACAGAACCCTAAAGTCTGAATAACATGAGTTTAGAAGAAAAGCAAGCTAAACCCTGTATATTCTAATACTTAAAGGAGTAGCTCTACATATTTAAGTTTTTACTTTTGTTTGATGTAGGACTTCAGGCATGCTAAGCATGCACTCTGTCACTGAGCTTTATTCCCTATTCCAAGTTCTTGTTTTATTTTTTGTTTTTGATACAAGGTCTCACCAAGTAGCTTAGGTTGGCGTTGAACTCACAATCTTCCTACCTTACCCTTCTGAGTGATAGGATTGCAGGCATGTTCTACCATGCCTACCTCTCAGCCTGAAACTTTGACTATTACACTCATCAAATCAAGGCCAAAAAAAAAAAAAAAAAAAAAGGATTGTCAGTATTTTGTTTAAAGGCAGGAAAGCATACCAAAATTTTTTGAAACATGTCTATTAATATAAATTTTATCTAGAACACCTCATTTTCTGATGATGCATCATTACATACTTAAATTTAATAACATGAACAAGGTAATGTCATAACAAATCTACTTCTATTTAAGGAACATCGTAAAGAAACTGATAAAATTTACTTTTCTTAAAGAAAAACTCAGTCTGTTGAGACTGACCTGGTAGGATTAGCTTTCTACACAGAGATGAACAACTCCTATGACGTGAATGTCAATATAGAATCTTACTTCCATGAATACTTAAGTACTTGGCCAACTCCAGATTCAAGAGAAATATGAGGCCACACAAATACCCCAGGAATAATAAAAACCCTCACTCCCTTCTGGAACTTACTTTCTTCTCTGAGGTCTCAGTCTCGGAGTACACAGTGCACAGTGCTATACTAGGGCAGCACACAAAAGCATCAGTTTCACCTCCTAACTCTGGTAAATGTTCCAGTGAAGACACACAAGGGTCACGGTCTTTCATCATATCTGGCAATTTAGAAGTCTTTCTTGAAAACATTGAGAATGTCTCACCAGTGTGAGAAACTTTAGCTCCTCAAATGCAGAATTTGTATCATCAAGTTGCATCTTCTTGTTTATACTTTGCAAGTATGGGATAGTACACATATTTAATTAAGCAACTTGATGCATTTTCTGTATCAGGGGTTTTAAAATTGTCAGTTGGATTTTTTTTTGCCATCTTGCTGTTTTTCACAGTCTTTAAGTACCACATTTCTATTATGTTTATTCTCCATTTCTGGTTTTCCTGGCTCTAGATTAACACCTGTATCATTAATGTTGATATCCTGGATTTGTTTCTTAGTTCTATCAGCAACTGCAATATTTTTTTCACAATTACTTTTTTCTTGATTCTTCATTGTTATAATATCTGCAACTGTCTGTTGAATCACTGCCAGAATGGCCTTCTCATAGATTGAGATAATATTTTCAACAGGACTTGTGGTTGATTCAGTATGTATAAAACATATCCAATATTTAACAAGTTTTTAGCATCTGGTCAAGTTTTCTAATCAGGTCAATTGGTGTGGTCACTATTTCTTCTTTTGGGTATCCCTCATTAATCAGATTCAGGCATTCAGAAAATGTCTTATTTACTTTGTCAAATAATCTTTATTCATCCTCTTCTGCCATGGTAGTCCAGAAGGATCCAACTGGATTTTCATTTTATCTCTCGGGCTCGGGTTGAGTGGTTGACTGAGTTAGGAGGCCTTTTCAGCACTCTTCTTCTGCCAACTCTCCAGTCATTCAGACGAGCTCATTTTTGTTTTGAGTTTCAGAAGTTTTGTCCCTTCTTGGACCTGGTCTTCAGATGTCATCACTCTATTACTGGAAATCTGATTTTCCTGTTTGTATGTCAAAAGTGATTTTTTGTTTTAACAGATATTCCTGGAATTTCTGTCTGTTTTGCTCAGCTTGCACAGCTTCCTCTGCCACCTTTGCCTTGGAACAAAGACTGGGCTGACTTGATCTGGGAGCAGCTGCAAATCGGGGGGCACTGCTGGGATGCCTTGAGGGGCTCAGACTCCTTTAGGTTACCAGGAACATTCTCTACCTATGCCACCACAGGTTCCAGCCTTTATTTATTTTTTTTTTTTTGCGGCACCGGGGATTGAACTCACAACCTCACGCCTGTCAGACAGGCACTTAAGTCACTGAGCCAAACTCCCAGCCCTGGTTTTTTGAGGCAGGGTCGCACTGTGTAGCTCAGGCTGGCCTTGCACTCGCGTTGTAGCCCAAGCCGGCCTCGAACTCACAATGGTCCTCCTACCTCAGCCTCCCGAGTGCTGGAATTAAAGGCATGCGTCACCATGCCTGGCTTAGGTTCCAGCTTTTAACAGCCTCTTATTTTTTTATTTTGTGACAGAATCTAAATCATTCAGGCTGGACTCAAACTTGCAATCCTCTCACCTCAGCCTTCCAGAGTCCTGGGATTCTTTTTTTTTTTTTGGTACAGGGGATCGAACTCACAACCTTACGCCACCGAGCTAAATCCTCAGCCCTATTTTTTTTTTTTTTAAGACAGGATCTCACTACACAGTTCAGGCTGGTCTTGAGCTCACTTTGTTGCCCAGGCTGGTCTTGAACTCACAACGATTCTCCTGCCTCAGCCTCCCAAGTGCTGGGATTAAAGGCGTGCGCCACCACACCTGGCCTGGGATTCTGACTATGCACCACAGTGTACACCTAATTTTTGTCTTCCTGAATGGATTAATTAGCCTTGCAATGGAATAAGTAAAATTCACATTTGTAAACTTTTAAAATACCAATGCAGCACATCATATATATCAATGATGAACTGTTAAATGGTTTTAAAATAAAAATCTTCATAAATTATTAAAATAATAGATGAATCTGTTATTTAATACTTAAAGTACAGTCACAAGAACAGAAAAGGAAAGAAGAGACTGTTTTAGTTTACATTTTTGCTCTTTGGTGCTTGGGACGGAAACCAGCATCTACCACTGCACTACAGCTCCACTCTCAGATCCTCTGGACCAACTTGACCTCATTTCCACTTTCTTTTCCTATTTTTTCCATGTTAAACATCACTGCAAATAAACAACTTTCAATGACCTTTAAGGGAAAGACTATTTGCCAGTATGAGTGCACAACATGAGTATTTTACATAATTCAATTTTCTGAAATTCTGGAACACATCTAATATTTCTGTAAATGTGAACTCATCAACCCAAACTGGTAAAAAGAATTGTCTACCTATTAGTTTCTAATCTTTACTGAGCACTCAGTAAATTTAAAATTTAACCATTCCTGACATGGGCTTAATTTACATATGAACAGATTTAGAAGTTTCAAAATTAGTAGATCAAAGGGCTATTTTACCTCTGAGGTGAGTAATATTAACAGTGGAGGAAACTGAACCACTGAGGAAACTACACTGAGGTAACAACTTGTGTAAGACTCAGACAGACAAGAAGTGGAGCTGGAATTGTTTTGTTTTTTGAGACACAGTCTTGCTATGTAGCCCAAGCTGGCTTTGAACCTGTGGCAATCCTCCTGCCTCAATCCCCTGCGTGCTAGATTATAGGTATGCTATACCATGCCTGGCACAGAGCTGGAATTTGAACTCAGGTTATCTATATAGTGCTACCTTGGTTCATGAATGCTTTTGTTTGCAAACAATATGGTTCACAAACAGAAGCATTTGGCAAAATTTTATTTTTGTTTGTAAATTTTGCATCAGGTGACAAACACAACCGCAGCCATCTTTCCCACACAAACACAATGTGGGCATCTTCTCCAAAACTGTAGAACAAATTAAATTTGTGAACTGAGGTATCACTGTGTATAGCTGAATCTATGTCTCAAATAAAATAAACTGCTACAAAAGCAACAAAAGCTCTGTTTCTTCAGACACTCAGGATATCAATATAAAGGAAAAAATAAATACAACTGAGCTGTTCACAAACTGATAAACTTATCACTAAAAAGGCTAACACATTACAGCTTAACTGACCTGGATGCAGAAGCATTATTTTGTGTGCAGTTTCCAACCACAGTCACTTGTTACTTAAGGACAGGGCGACAATCTGTGATTGTGTCACTGTGAATAGAGTGCATCTTTACAAACTAAATGGCTATGAGGTTATTAGTTGATATGATCTTATGGAATCATGGTGGTATATGTGATTTCCCCTACTGATTGACATATCCTCATATAGCACATGACTGTATTTAAATTAATTATTTGTCAAGTATGTACAACAGAAATTTAATTTGTATCTTTCAAGTCCAAATTATTATTAAAAAAAAATTCCACAAAATTAAGGCCCTTTGGGATATAAAATACTTGACCTTTCTTGAAGTCCTTTGAATATCTGTACCAAGGTGTCAGCAATTTCTTCCAAAACTTCATGGTAATGATAATTAAAAGCCATTTCAATGTCCAAACCAACAAATTCAGTTAGATGTCTGTGGGTATTAGAGTCTTCAGCTCTAAAAACTGAAATCAATAAAAGAAATAAAAAGCAAATAGTGTTTTAAATTTTAGGTAAACTGAGATTTAAATACAAAATTTGGTTTAATAATGCTCAAGTGGTAGTATTTTCATATCTCTATAGTGATGGAAGGACTTCTGATAAGCCATCTGTTTGGGCAATCTCTGGGCTGGCAAATCCATTACCAACTCCTCCGGTTGCACAGTAAAAGCTGTACCAAATGTAAATTAATAAAAGAGGCTCCAGAGAACCCCGAGGGAACAGAAGATCCTGAGGTACCTTCTCAATAATTAAAAGAGATTTAATTATGACCACTATAGTAAGTTCCCAATTTTATTAAAACAAGACTCAAGCTAAATGAAACTTTGTACAAATGAAGTGACATTATCCATATTCTAGTCATTATTTCAACCCGGTTCTCATTAGCCTCATTGCATTTCATGCTTTCAGTGTCCCTAAGTCTAGCTTGGCTCATCTTTCGCACCACGGCCAGATTAATATTTCTATAACACAAACCTGCTCTGAAACACAAAACGGTTCCCAAATGACTACTGCAGTGAAACACAAAATGACAAAAAATCTAAAACCTTGAATATTCTCACAATGTAACCTTAACTTGTATTTCCCATTTCTTTTTTTTTTTTGCTTTTGTTTTTGTTTTTTGAGACAGGGTCTTGCTATGCAGTTCAGGCTGACTTTGAACTCACTATGCAGCCCGGGTTGTCCTTGAACTCACAGTAATCCACCTGCCTCAGACTCTGAGTGCTGGGATTACAGGCACACATAACCATACCTTGCTTCCCATTTCTCCTTAATACTACTATTTTTGTTTCTTTCAGTAGTCCATGTTCTTTACCTGTTTCCTCTGACTAGGATGTCAACTCTGTTGCTTGTGTACCCTGTTCTGTCCTTACAGCACATTTTAGCTTGAATTTTCTTTTATAGCAACTCTAGCAAATTTCATCTTTTTGCACTCGCTATGTAATTACCTACTACATAATTAACACCCATCTGCTAACTGAACAGAACAATCTGATTATTCATTTTAAAAATCATTTGATTACTCTTTGTAATTGCTGTATGTATGTATGTCTTAGGCTTGGAAGCAGGGATGTTTACTCTCCTGTCATTCAAAGCTTGATTTATAAATCAGCAGCATCAATTCTACCTGGATGCTTATACAAACCACACAATCTCAGGCCTCAACCCAGATTCACGGACTGGAATCTGTATTTCGAAAGGCCTCGAGGTGATCTACATGCATTAACATTTGAGAAGTGCTGGTTAATTCTTTTTTATGTACATGGTACCTGGCATAACCAGGCTATATGAAGCAGGTGTTCAATAAATAACTGGTTAATAAATTCAGAAAATTAAGACAGTGATCCTGCCAGTTTTTCTATTAGCAAGTATTTAATTTTCATTAAACTATCAAAGACATATATAAAATAACTTGGTAAGTTTTAGTGAAGTAAACCTTTTTTTTTTATTGCTTACAATTAACTTCACAAAAATATGCCACATAATTATATGGTTGTACTTGGCTTTCATATAACTTATTAAATGTAAACATTTCCTATAATTTGACTAGCTCCTATTCCAAAGATGGTACAAATATTAGGGAAACAGAATAGCTCTAGAATAAAATTGTTAGTAAAGCAGACCAAAGTAGATTGTAAACTTACAACAGTAGGAGGTTATAAAGAAAACAAAATAAGCCAGGTGTGGTGGCGTGTGCCTTTAATCCCAGCACTTGGGAGGCTGAGGTAGGTGGAGTGTTGTGAGTTCGAGGCCGGCCTGGGCTACAGCGTGAGCAAGGCCGGCCTGAACTACACAGTGCGACCCTGCCTCAAAAAACTAGGGCTGGGAGTTTGGCTCAGCAGCTTAAGCGCCTGTCTGGCAAGCGCGAGGTTGTGAGTTCAATCCCTGGTGCTGCAAAAAAAAAAAAAAAAACAAATATAATATCTGGAAGAGTGCAGCTATCTGTTTTTTAGTACCAATGGGAAGTTGAAAGGACAGTTCACATGGGAACTAGTTTTGTTTCTAACTGCACATAAGATAAAAATTTTCTTCACCATTCTTCAAGAATAGATAATGTGCTGGACATGGTGGTGCACACCTGAAATCCCAGCACTTGGGAGGCTAAGGCAGGAGGATCATTGTGAATTCAAGCCCAGCCTAGGTTCTGTATTGAGTTCAAGGCCAGTCTGGACTACATAGTGAGACCCTGTCTCAAAACAAAAACAAAACAAAAACAACTCCCCAAAAAACCAAAGAAAAATAAGAATAGATAATACTTATGATTCTATATGCTCAAATGCTTAAAAAACTAATAAGTATATTTTAAAAACTGTGTACCCAAGTACATTGTCATTTCTACCTCAAAATCTATTTTATTTTTGGTACTGGGAATCAAACTCAGGACCTTGTGCTTGCCAGGCAGGCACTGTGCTGCTGAGCTATGTCCCCAGCAAAGTCTACTGTTTTTATATCCAGCAGACACAAGAATTTGAGCCTTCAAAATGTCTACACACTATACATGTAAAACGTCTATCTAATACCATAAATACTATACAATTAATGAATTTAGAAAAACCATAAGTGACAAAATCTTACCTGGTCCAATACAGAAAACCTTGTCAAAATCCGCACAAATGCACATTTGCTTATACAGTTGCGGGGACTGAGCTAAGTATGCATTATTCTTAAAATATGACACAGTAAATACATTGGCACCTCCTTCACTGGCAGCTGAAATGTAAACATTTATATTATTATAATCAATTATAAGTTCATCAATGCAAACTTTTGGCAAAAACAATTTATACTTTGGTTCAACTAATTTACTTCAAGGAAAAAAAAGAAAGACTGAAAAAACCGAGAATTATAGATAAATCACACATAAATGTATTTCTATTTCTTTGAATATAAATGTTCCCTTTCTGTATCAATTTCAAATATATCAAAGATATTTTAAAGTTGTAAAAATTAAAAAAAAAGGAAATAAAATATTCTTAGCTTTCCAAATAATAATAATGTAATGCTTAGTTTGTTATTTGCAACTAAATGCCACTCATAATTACTTTTTTTTTCTTTTTTCTCTTTTGGTCTTTTTTGAGGCAGGGCTTCACTATATGCGTAAGGCTGGCCTCGAAGTCTTGGTGATTCTCCTGTCAGCCCCCCGAGTGCTGGGATTACAGGCACATGCCACAGTGCCCAGCTAATGTATCTTTTTTTAGTGTTACTTAAGCAACTTTAAAAAGAGTAAGATAATTAGGACACAATTTTCATATAAGAATGGGAATTAAAAAACCCCAGCTACTTGGGAAACTGAAGGAGGTTGGCTTCCCTTGCAAATTTAAGGCCAGCCTGGGCTACCTAGTGAGACTCTGTCTCCAAGTAAAATATAAAATATAAAAAGGTGTGGGGATGTAGCTCAGTGGTAGAGCACCTCTGGGTTCAATACTAAGTAATGTGAAAAGAAAAAAAAAAGGTGTGTGTTTGTGTGAGAGACCATTAATATTAATGTGCTTTCCCCACCAGTACATAGTCAGTGATTTTACAACGTAATTTGTACAAAAAGAATTTCAGTATCAATTTTGAAAGAAACATACAATAAAAATAGTTCCTTATCCAACTTACGTAACTATAATTAGACTTTTGTGTATCATTGCCTCATTTTATAGTTATAATCACAAAATAACTCACAGAATACAGAGATGTAGTATTACTGGTGATAGTGATATGACTTGATATATAGCATGATCTTTGAAATACTAAGTAGTTTTATGGCAATAAACCTTAAAGGATACCAGGATTATCCAGCTTAAAATAATTTATATAAGCAACTCTGGGGAAAGAAAGAAAGATTTTTTTTTTTTGAGGGGTGGTGGTGGGACTGGGGATTGAACTTAGGGCCTTTGCACTGAGCTACAACCTCAGCCTCTCTCCCCAACCTTAAAAATAATTTTTTAAAATTTCGAGACAAGTCTTGCTAAGTCATTAAGTTGCCCAGGCTAAGTGCCATCTTCCTGCCTCGGTTTCCTAGAGTGCTAAAAAGTAAGTTCATTCCTAAATATTAGGAAAAAAAAAAAAAAAAAAAAACAGAAGTATTTTGAAGCATACCTGAAATAATTTTAGGAGTTTGGATTTCCACAAAACCTTTGTTAATTAAAGTTTCTCGGAAGAGATGGCAGATGCCAGACTGGAGACGGAAGATTGCCTGACTAGTTGATGTCTATAAGACAATAACAAAATCTAATTATTATTATTTTTTTTTTTTTGCGGCACCGGGGATTGAACTCACAACCTTGCACCTGCCAGGGCAGGCGCTTAAGGCACTGAGTCAAACTCCCGGCCCTACAAAATCTAATTAAATCAATTTGATACATTTATTAAGCACTTGCCATGTATGCTCAGCACTACTGGAAACCTAAAGGTAAATAAAATTATTGCTCTCAATGTTTAAAAGTCTAACACTGTAGTAGAGGAGAAGACAAAAGCACACAAACATAATTAAAGGGCAAAAGGTGGTGAAGGTACGCTGGAATGTAATAGCTATACAGTACATGATCTTAAAAAGTTACTCTCACAACAAATGCGTAGTGTAGGGCCGGGGATATAGCTCAGCAGCATGGCACCTGCCTGGCAAGCATGAGGTCCTGAGTTTGATTCCCGGTACCAAATGCATAGCGAGCAGATGTTTTAATTTGTAAGCATTCCATAAAAGAAAAATATTTCTTAACAAATTAATGAAATACTTCATTTGTGAATTTTTTAAAAGGCAACCCATTAAATGAAATGTACCAATATTTGCACAGCATACAAATGCATTCCAAATTAAAGTAAAATTTTAGTATTGAATAATAAATGAATAAAGCTTCCATGCACTTAATCATCATTATTATCAATAATATATTAACTGTAGACAGTCATGTTTTTGTTCTAATTAAGAAAAATAAAAGGGGTAAGCATCCTATGACACTGATTCCCCAAATGGCACATAAAGCAATTAAGTGTAGTACTCTTGTCACCTCTTCTATTTTCTCTCCCCTTTTCCTCTCCTTTCTCAGTTGCTGAACCCTCTCTCCCTTTCAGGTTCAGTCATCTCTAATAGTGGCCAAAAAGGTCTAGAGGGAATTATCTTAAGAACTGGTTTCTTACCCACAGGTCTTGCCCCATATAATATCTATCTCTCTTATGACTGTATAGGTGTTGTCGATAGCTGAGTTAGTATTCAGCAACTTCAATTACTTGCCCCATGTCAAAGGGCTCACTCCTGACCTGGTGCACACAGCCTTTTGAATTTAGACAGTAGAGCTCTTTGAAAGCACCGTTAATGATGACTACCCTACATTTCTTTTACTATAAAGAATACTATTTAATAATCTTGAATTTTTAGAGATCAGGGATAAATAAATTTATATAAACCGGGACAAGAGATCAGGGATAAATAAATTTATATAAACCGGGACATACTTAAGTGACATTTCATAATTCAAACTCAAATTCAAGATGTGAATAACTGAAATTCAATATGCAAATCAATAATTCTTCACAAAGAAATGGGAATCATGTAAAAGACCTATACAATTTAAGACTACCTACTCAGCTTGAATACATCTACATTTAAACTAGAAAGACTCGTAATTTTTTTTTTAAACATTATATGGTTTAAGTGAAACATTTGGTTCATCCAATCATAATGAATTGTGTATTTTCAAAAACCTAGCAACCTATTTAAAACCAAAAGTTATTAAAGCTACTTTACCATTACTGCCATGCATACCAGGACATTTGTCTCATCAAAGTTCTTTAGAAGTGTAGGTAAACTTTTTTTTTTTTGGTTTGGAAAAAATTTGTTTAAAGTAATTAGCTGGGCAAAGAGTTAGGAAAAAAGCACTTGCTGCTGTCCATTCATTAACCCACAAGTCTCAAAATGGACTGCATTACTGAGTAATAATACAAATGCTCAGATAGCCACTTTCTTAACTATTCTCCACTTCATATATATGCAGAGAAAGGAATGTATTATAGAAATATACAGTACATGCTACTGTTGTAGTGTTTTCAGAGATAATGTGGTTTCACATTAATGGGAGTAACATGGTATACTGGTGAAGCAAAGGAAGTTTAGAAGAGCCATGGGGTTTTTTAAGGATTAGGTTGCCTTTGATTTCTAAATTGCTCACTCCTTTGGGCATGTCAAAACAAGTGGCATAAGAGATATGATGACACACCTTTCAAAATGGTTCAGTTTCTATATTCACTTGGCAAAACAAGAAGTGAAATGACTGTAATAAAAATTCACATAAAATGTAGTCTTATTCCCTCAAAATTAATCTTGGAAAGTAAGCAATATACACTTCACAGTATTTACATAGAATGAGATGTATAATAGGAATATGAGAACATTTTGTAGACTAAATGGCTTTAGTACAGTATTAAATGGCTTTAGTAAACAGATTATAGTTTTGAAACACTGAAGGAATCCATTCCTATCTGGGTGAAGTATTTAAAGAATGATTTTCTAAGAGGGAAAAGTAGTATGTTACTTTGACAACATTTAGCTGTCCCTAAGAGTAGGGAGAAAGAAGAGAATAACTATGATCTAAATGTCACTCTCCTGAACATACTCCCAGAAAATCCTCATAGCAATGCCTATCCTTGAGATGAAGCTATTGTGCCATAGCAATCCTGAATATAAACTAGGTGAGTACTCTATACCAAAAAAATGACAAGATAAATAATTTAATTCAGACTTTGCCAGGAATGAAAACTGCTTTTACATTTTAACATTCTTGGGGCCAGATGATGAAGCACTTTTTAATTAGGCTACTGTCTAGAAACTTCATAGAGAAAATAATTCATTATAGAAGAGAAATGCTAGGCTACACTAGACTATGAAATATTTCATATTGTAGGATAAAAGTAATTTTGCCTTTTACTACCAACTTCTCCAACCCTTGACTTTGCAAAATTGGGAAGAATAGACAGTTGTTTCTGTAAACTAAGTTGCTTAAAGGATTTAAAGTTGCTAGTGCACACAATGCTTGCTAAATATAAGGTCAAACTAGAGGTTAAAAACGGAAGTGTTTTTAAGGACCATACAAGCACGATGAATGGATGATACTTTTTGGGTGATGCAGGACAAGCAAAGGACACATGACCCATCCAGCATGCCAGCCCAAAATTATGTGAAAACTCCTTTTTTTTTTTTTTTTCCTTTTTTACATTGGTTTCTCACTATGTTGCCCATGTTGGCCCTGGAACTCCTGGGCTCAAGTGATCCTCCTGATTCAGCCTTTGGAGTGGCTGGGACTACAGATGTCCATCACTCCACCTAGCAAAACTCCCATTTCTCATCCCAGCACTCGGGAGGCTGAGGTAGGCGGAGCGTTGTGAGTTCGAGGCCGGCTTGGGCTACAGCGCGAGCGCAAGGCTGGCCTGAGCTACATAGTGGGACCCTGCCTCAAAAAACCAGGGCTGGGAGTTTGGCTCAGTGCCTTAAGCGCCTGCCCTGGCAGGCGCGAGGTTGTAAGTTCAATCCCCGGTGCCGCAAAAAAAAAAAAAACAACAAAAAAAAAAACAACTCCCATTTCTCAATGGTGGCAATGAATTTAAATTAAAATAATGATAGTCACCAAAAACAACCCCAAACTCTCTGGGCCAAATTCTAGAGACACAAACTAGTAACAACTACGTTTACAAACCCCACGGGCAAATACGGTCTGATACCTAACTCCTGTGGCCAAAATATATGAAAAACCTAAGGTTTCCAGTCAACAGCAAAACTTTTTATTAGTGTTCACTTTTTTTATATAAACTGTAATGGAGAAGGTAAAAGCAGGCAACAAATAATGACTAAAGCTGAGTGCATTAGAAGGCAGACTTACATAACTGCAGAAGAGTTGAAGAGAATTCTTAAGATAACACAAAATTTGAACATCAGGTAGAACATTTAAATATAGGAGGAAGATGTGGTCAAACATTAAGAAAGAAAGATGACACTGGCTTTACTAGTGATGAAACCACTGAAGTCTTTCACTTGCAACCAAACCAAAACGGAAACAGAAGACCCAGGGGATTACTACACAAACCGCCAGGACCAACTATGTCTTTTTATAAATTCTCTGTTCAGATCAAATTAAAAGGATTGAGGCACTAATTATTTATCTGCACCTGGCTGTTCTGAAATGTGCATTAACTTCTTTCACAATTCCGTAGTGATGTTAATTGTTACATTTCCACTTGCTGACTAAATGTGTCCAAAACATGTATCACCTGGAATGAACCCATACATTGGCTTTATGATGATCTGGTTTTTTGCTTTGTTTTTTTTAAATTTGAGACAGGCTCTCACTATGTATTAGAGGCTGTCCTTGAACTCACTACGTAGCCTAGGCTGGTCTCAAACTCATGGCAATATTCCTGCTTCAGCCTCATGAGTGCTGTGATTACAGGTATGTGCCACCACACCCGGGTTCACCTGTCATTTTAAACAAAGTGAATCAATATCCTGTGAACTAGTACTTGACTGTTTTTGTTTCCAGCAATTCATTTTAGAGGATGGGTCAGTCAGAAAGGTAAACTGTTTCTTGTACTTTATACTTAAATATAGGCAAATGCTTATAATAAGGTTTATGGTATCCCTGCCCATCTCAATTTTGGCACAGTCACATCACTTAATAAATAAATGAAGCATACCCTAAGATCAATGACTCTGTTGTCTAATCTTGTATCTTGGTTAACCGTAGCTCTTCCTTCCTAAAAGAAAAAAGATTGGGAAAAAAAAAAAGATTTTACTAATTTTTGATGAACACAAAAAACACTATTATTTAAAAGTAAAGCCATGTTTACTTTTAAGTAAGACTGGGTATCTGTATGCTAATATTATGCAAAAAAATCAAGGATCCAAAATAATGGCAGAAACAGAGGCAGGGCCAAAAAGCAGTGTTAAAAGAGAAACAAAGAGAAATGAGAAGGAACAGATGCTAATGCTTTCTTTCCCTCCCCTACCCCCACCAGCGCCTTGTTTCATTATTGGGGCACATCAAAGGAATTAAGCACCTGCACCATTATTGATTCCTGCATTTAACCTGTCAGCCTCACGCTGACTGCACAGATACAAGCTGACACAAAATAGTGGTTCTTGGAAGTGTGGTATGGAACCACTGAAGGTTCCTGAGACTCAGTGAATCCATGAAGTCAAACTTAATTTTCCACGATAACACTTTTCACTCATTCATCATGAATGGATTGGGAAATTTTCTAAAGGCAGTATGATGGGTACTACCATAAGACAGCAAATCCAGAGGCAGTAAGAGAATCTAGGTGCTACATATTAAGCCAGATAGCATAAAGATTTGTACACATGTAACACAGTCACTCTTCATAGTAAATTATTTTTTGTCTTGGAAAATGTTGTTATATAAAATTATACATTTGTTATTTTAATACACTGATCTTTTAAAACTTGTTTTAACTTCTATTTCTATAAATAGTAATAGATCATCAAAACAAATGCTGGGGAGGATATCGTCAGTTTTTTTTTTTTTTTTGAGGGAGTCTCAATAGGTAGTGCAGGTTGGCCTTGAACTCATGGGATCCTCTTGCTTCAGCCTCCCAACTGCTGGGATTATAGGCATGCACCACCACGCCCGGATATTTCCGTTATTTTTAAGTGTGTAAAAGGGACCTTAAGACCAGTAAGTTTGAAAACTGCTGGTGTGAAAGTAAATGACTCTATTTATTGGAGCTGTGGGTGGAATTCAGGGTCTTGTACGTCCTAGGCTAGTGTTCTACCACTAAGTTACAAACCTGGCCCCTACAAGAGTAAATTTAAATAAAAATAGGCTGAAAGCAATTCACAGGCACTCTTAGTACAGAAGTAGGACACTAGGTTTTTAATGCTTTGTGAGCTAGACATACAACAAAAGGATATTTCATAAATATAAATTTTACCTCTTCTCCTTCTACCTCAGGTCGAACAGCATCATCCAGCTGTAGGGGCAGGCGGGGCTCAGCCAAACTAATGACATAAATCTGAAAGTGAGAAATTGCCAAAATAGCAGAAAGCACATAAAGCCGAATTACTTTTTGTTTAAAAAACAAAAAACAGATTAAGCAACATATGCACATACTTTTACCTACTCGCTGAAATCATACAGGCTGATACACACTTTTCATCTACAAAATGGGAACTGTAATTTGTTTTCTAAAGCTGTTTTAAGGGAAGTCAATCTCAGAGCTCTATTTATAATGAGGTCTGCTGTAAGAAATCAAACCACTATCAGATGAGTGGCTACTACTGCTAGCAGCATTTGGCTACTGCTATCCCTAGGACTAAACTCAATCCATTTTTGCTACACCTCTCCTCCCTTTCCTCATTTTCTTTCTCATGGTCTCTTATCATCAAACATGTTGCATCTCATTTTCTGCTACTCTCCTGGTTGGAAACTGCAACAGAGGATGCTCATTTATGTTGTTAAAATCCCTCAACATTCACTGACATAAACTTCACATTTTAGTGATAAAAAACATTAGGTCATAAAGATTGAGTTAGGGTTTTCTGATCACCCTCAAAAATTTTATTGTATCAGTTATATTCCCAATTATTGCAGAAAAACCTGCTATAGCCCAAAAGGGAAATAGGTTTTAGTTAATTATCTTCCTCATCATAAAACAGATTTTGTCACTACTCCCTCTTAACCTTATACTGTAAGGTTTCCTTTGATAACTTGATCTTCAATCCAAAGTTAGAGAACTGAAGAATTACTTCTACTTTGATAACTAGTGGAAATTTATCATCTCCTTCACCAGGTTGCATCATGATCTCCCGAACTTCATATAGTGTTTGGCACAAAGTATATATAATCAATAACTGCTGTGGCATAAATAAATGAATGAAAAAGGAGTCATTGCTCATAAAAGTCTAGTCAGTTTGCAATACTCAATGTCTGTGAAAACATTATAGCTATTTTTATTTGGGCATAACTTGTCTGTAAACTCCTTAGACTTTATTAACACTTATCAAGGTTGGTATTGCTTGTCTGATTGTAAGAATACTTTCTTTTTTTAAAGCTGACAGGAACAGAACTCAGTGCCTTCAGTATGGTAGGCAAGTGCTTTACCACTGAGCTATATCCCAGTCCAATAAGAATATCTTAAAAATACATTTGTTTGCTTTAGTCACAAAAATTTTCTATATTAAAGTACTGAAAAAGATAATTGGAAGATGGAGACAGAGCTTTCTTGGCCATTATAAATGGACTTATTAGGTTAAGACTTCCTGGTAGAGTTGATTCAAAGTAAGACTTACATGAAGAACAAAGTAATCTGTCAAGTTCAGTTGATAAAAATACAAGATTTTCTATGTCTCAAAGAGTTCCGTGATAATTAATTCCCATTAAATATAACCTTGCTGCCAAGTTAGTATGTAAATATGTGCTAAACTTTGCAAATCTGTCTGCCTATTAGTCTGCCTCTCTTATGAACATTTGTGCTTGGATGCACACACACACACACACACACACACACACACACACGGATGAGGGCAGAACAAGCCACCCTCTTTTGAAGAATTCTCTCTCTTTTTTTTTTTTTGTTTTTTGGTACCGGGGATCAAACTCACAACCTTGCGCTTGCCAGGCAGGCACCTGTGCCACTGAGCCATATCCCTGGCTGAAGAAATGTTCTTAAGAGAAATTTAATGATGCATATTATAGATACAATATGAATCTCAGATTGAGTCTGAGAGCATTAGGTTCAAAGTTGCAGGATTACTTCAATGGCAGTAAATATGTTTAAATTTACTCAGGGAATTTTAAGTCATGGGTAACGAACACTCTCTGTTTTTATGGTATAGAGATGAGGGATAAATTCTGCACACTTGTGTGCACGCATACAAAATTACTATGTGGATGTGAGACCAATATGAGAACGACTCTTTCAACTTCTATACGCTGCAAAAATATTGGAAGTATAATCAACCTTTGTCAGTACACCAGAAAAAGAAAATTCATAACAAGACAGGTTTCCAAATGAATAAAGGTTTTCAGGTATGTCTTTTTGTTTTTTTTTTTTTTGGTGGTACCAGGGATTGAACTCACAGCCTTGCGCCTGCCAGACAGGAGCTTAAACCACTGAGCCAAACTCTCAGCCCTCAGGTATGTCTTATATGTTTTCCTACGTGACTATAATAATTCTTTCTGTTCCTGTATGTATGGTCGTTAGCAATGATGTTGCCTTTCTTCTCATTAAGAGCTAGAATCTACTTCTCCATCCCCTAAATCTAAGTTTTGTCCTGTAACTTTGACCCACAGAATATGTAGTAATTGTGAAATAAGCAGAAACTTAAAAAGTACTTATGCACGGGGCTTTCCTCACTTGTCTCTGGGAACCATCCTGGCATTATATCGACATGTCTGGGCTCGGTGCTACATGAGGAGAGGCCACAGGAAAAGATGCCCCAGGTACATCAGTGAACACCATCAATGACAGGTGTAACAGACCCTAAACAGCTCACAAAATCATGAGCAAATAAATGTCTGTAATTTTAAGGCAGTAAATAAAGCATTAATGTGTTATATAACACATAAAAAAGCTAATTGATTTATTAGTCATCTTATAAATGTCAATATTTTATATGAACTTGAATTATTAACAATATATAGATTTGACATAAAAAGCTGTAAGAACTACTCAAGTCTTACGCACAATTATAATATTTCTAGACACAATTTTACACACATATACACAATTTTTTTTCTTTTGGGCTGGAATCAAATATAGGGCCTTGTGCATGCTAGGCAAGTGTTCTATTGATGAGTTACATCACTAACCCTTATAATTTTATATTTCTAAATGCTACCTTCTGAACATGTAATTCCACATCTTGCTGTGTACAGCTTCCAATTTTCTGATTCACTTTTCTCACAATGCCTTCTACATCAACGATGCTTTCTTTGTTGATGCTGTGAAAAGAAAAAATTCCCAACTTCAACCATCTCATTAAAAGTGTCAATTCATTTGACTTTTAAGTAGTCAGGCTATGTTACTTTTTTTTTTTTTAATACAGTTGCCAAACGTGATAAAGCCAGTCTACTTAACCTACTATAGTAAGCTATTATGAAGCATACCTTGTGAGATTCCTTGAAGACATGATTGTTTTAAGTAACATAATTTAGTTACCACTTACAAGATACTCTGGGAATAAAAGGCAACAAGACCAACTGAATTATGAACTACAGTAAGTCTTTCAATTATTAATTAAAGAACATTTTCCTCCCTATACTTGAGATTCACTAAGGTCAGCATTTCCTATATTGAGAAATATTGGCTTCAATAAATGCAATTACTAGTATGTACTGGAATTAAATAATAGAAGAAGGTCAACTGAAAAGATTTCAAGATAGTAAGAGGACACTAGGGTACTGTTTTGCAACTAAATCTTCATTGCCTATAGTTTTCTGAGTATACTTTGTCACTGGATTTATGACAGCCTAACAGACTGTGTGTTCCCACTTAAAAAAAGGCCTTTGTAACTATACACAATGAGTGTAAAATAAATGTATCTCTGGGCAGTTTATTCATTTAATGGTTTATTATTTAACAAACTTGAATTTTGAATGTCAGACACTCAAATTCTGAAATACAAAACTTACCAATTGTTTATTAAATACTTATGTTTTAAATCTTTAATACATAGCCAAGAAAGAAAATGTATAATCTGAAACACTGATTTCTACAAAAAATGTAGTAGTGTCACTTCTGTGTATATTCTTGTATTGACAGGATGTGTCACAATGTATTTGGTGAAAAGGATAAGATTTAACTTTCATGAAAAAATTCAGTTCATTCTGATGAAGAATTGGGATTTGAGTAGATATTCCAGAATCCCAACAGCACTTTTTTATACAAGAGGACTGCACAATCAATTTCAATGAACATTTACTCAGGGTTAATATAGTTGCCAAATGTGGGTTATAAAGGGATCAAAATGAGAACAACAGGTAAAGAATGCTAAAGAAAGAACAAATGCTTTTTCACTTCACTTTGCTACACTGCCTAGAATTCTATGTAACTGCCTTTTACAAAAATTCAATAGTACACATATCTTCTGCATTGCAGCTAAAATTTTATGCACTGAAGAAACTCACAATGTATTATGGTAAAAGTAGCTGACAAACCAAGATAAGGTTTTTCTGAGACCTGAAGGGATCAAGAGGCTTCAGTTTACTATTAAAAAGGCTTTCCAATACTGGAAACCCAATGTTACTACATATGTCTTCAATGTGATTGTCACCTACCATTTGCCTCATCTGCATGAGTATACTTGATATCATCAGAATTGCTTGTTTCACACTAATCCATGAAGAAGGTTTTCTCCTCTTCACTCATCAGCATACTGCTGCTTCAAGTAACCTGCATTGCCCATATTTGAGCTCCACCTGGCTACCTTTCCACTGTCCCCACCCCTCTCTGTTCTCTTTTCTTACCCCTCTTTGCTCCCTCGTAGGGGACATTTGATGGTTCTTTGGTCCTTCCATTACCATTTTTTTTTTTTTTTGCGGCACCGGGGATTGAACTTACAACCTCGCACCTGTCAGACAGGTGCTTAAGTCACTGAACCAAACTCCCAGCCCTGGTTTTTTGAGGCAGGGTCGCACTGTGTAGCTCAGGCTGGCCTTGCACTTGCGTTGTAGCCCAAGCTGGCCTCGAACTCACAATGGTCCTCCTACCTCAGCCTCCCGAGTGCTGGGATTAAAGGCATGCGCCACCACGCCCAGCTTCCATTACCATTTAATGTTTTTTTTTTTTTTCTTTTTTTTGTACTGGGGATTGAACTCACGACCTTGCACTTGCCAGGCAGGTGCTTGTGCTGCTGAGCTAAATCCCCATTCCCACCATATAATCTTTTTTAAGACACTCAAATATATTTACTCCTAAGGATTGTGTTGTATCAAGTTTCCTCCTGAAAATAGCTGAAATGTGGTCAGAGACAGGGCTGTTTGGAAATCCAATTAAATGAAAACTTTCTTTCTCCTTCAAAAGTACCACATGAATTCCTTTTACTTTTTTAACATTGAATAATTTAGTTCTGATATTACATACACTTAAATCTATGTCTGTATTCCTTTCCATTTGTAGAAATAAGTGAATTCAGAGGAAAAAATATTAAAACAACAAAAGTCAGATTTGCAGGAAAGGATCAGGTAACTGGTAACTACAACTAGTAAAGGGATATATAAGGGTTTATGTGTATTTGCGTGTGTACATATGTACATATACATATATAGTTATAGAGTCAAAACAAGGACAGGAATGCTTGAGTATGTTTCTGCCAACAGAAGTATAAAATTCCACCTTGATTGTAAAGTTTAGTTAATATAATTTTAACTGACTTGTATGTGAACAGTCTTTATGCTTAAGTGTATGTGTTATAGCTTAACTGCTATCATAGATTATTCAGGTTTGAGTTTTACCTTTTAAAAGTAATATGCCTCTACGTCCATATTCTGAAAAGAGTTGTAAGTAACAAACAACTAGAAGCATTGTATTTTTTTGCGGCACCGGGAATTGAACTCACAACCTCGCGCCTGTCAGACAGGCGCTTAAGTCACTGAGCCAAACTCCTAGCCCTGGTTTTTTGAGGCAGGGTCGCACTGTGTAGCTCAGGCTGGCCTTGCGCTCATGTTGTAGCCCAAGCGGGCCTCGAACTCACAATGCTCCTCCTACCTCAACCTCCCGAATGCCGGGATTAAAGGCGTGCGCCACCACGCCCAGCTGAAGCATTGTTTTTAACAGAGGATGTAGCATGAGAAAAAGCCATGGTGGAAAGCAGAGAACTGGGAATTATTTCATCGCAGGAGAAATAGATGAAGTAAATTACACATTTTTTCAAGAGCTAAGTTGGCTTTCTTTTATTATTACCAGTCCCTATCCCAAAATACACTATCACTGCATTGTGTTTATGTCTTCCATATTCCAACCACCCTGTTACCTTCCATATAATCACTCAAAAAAAGATAAATTAGTATAGTTTTGATATTAAAATACTCTAGCTAGCAGGTCCAACAAATCTCATGTTATTCATCAGAAAGTGTCAACCATCAATTTAATAGTTTAGTTCTAACTAAACAATACAATAAAACAGTAAAATGCAGTTATGTAAAACATTTTGTAAAAAATATTTTGAGTTGATAATCAAGCTTTTAAAAATAGAAAATGGTAGCCATTCACAGACTGTGGGGGAAGAGAACAAGTCAACAAGAAGCAAGCCCTCCCTGTGAACCAGCACTGTGCATGGGCCACCACTGCTGGGGGGACAGCCAGACCCCAGCCCCTTCCGGCACATGGGCTGGGAAACAAGAAGTGCCACTCCTTGCCCCGCAACCCCCTGTAAGCAACTGGCTGATCTAGGGAAACACAGGCTGTGATGATAGCAACTGAGGAGAACTATAATTTGATGCTTGTGGTGTTTGGTGTTTCACTGACTTTGCAGGTCTAGGGCCAGTGGTCTGATCATCTACTCAGAGGGTAACAATACGCAGTGTTGCATCTATGTGGGATCTCCTTCTGAAGATGGTAGTCACTGTTAATTCCCTATTATCCTGGTTTGACATCCTGTATCATATTCACTGCTTTGTTGGGTTTTATTCTGTTTTGTTTTGTTTTTGCTATATCCGATGGCATGGGCAGCTATTTCAAAGATAGCAAGATTTATTACCGTAGCCATTTTGGATTTATTACTGTCTTGTTTTGAAGTCCTTTATTGCATTCATTGTTTTGTTTTTATTTGTTCTATTCTGTTGTTTTGTTTGATTTTTACTGTGTCTGAAGGCATCTGCAGCTATTTTGAAGACAACAAGGGGCATTATGGTAACCATTGTTGATTTCCTATTGTTTTAAAGTCCTGTGTCGCTTACACTGGTTTGTTTTGATGGGCTTTGTTCTGTTTTAGTTTGATTGGTTTTATTCTCTTTAAAATAAAAAAAAAATTAAAAATGGCTAACAAACATCGAACCTGGGAGTGGGGGTGGGGAACAGTACCCAGTTATCTGAAGGTAAAGAATTTCATCTTTTCAATATGACTGACATAATTTTACTCACTAGATACAGGGATTTTTCCTTTCACTGTAGTTCTATCAATCTTGATGACTGGTTTTCAAATCACATATGGAGTAAAAAACTACTCAGGCCTGGTGGTTCACACCTGTAGTTCCAGCATTTGGGAGGCTGAGCCAGGAGGATTGCTGTTTGAGGCCAGCTTGGAATATGTAGTGAATTAAAGGACAGCTTCAATTACATAGTGAGACCATATCTCAAAAACATAAAAAAAACCCCCAAAAAACCAAAAACAAAAATGTAAGAAATTAAAAAAAAAAAGTCTGGTGGAACTATTAAAAGTGAACATAACTGTTGGATTAAGGAACAGCTGATTGCTAAAGGAGAAAAGAAAAAAATATATATGTATATATACACACACAAATACACCAACCCAAAACGGTAAAGAGGAGGTGTCACAAGTAGCACAGTGATAGATGTTCATGATAATGACATTCTGTCAAGTAAGTTAAAAAGGAAGAATGTATCAAATAGACTTCACAGATTCTGTTAAAACAGTCAAAATAGTTGTAGTATGTGAAGAAGGTAAGTTTATAGTCAAAAATAATTTACTGATGCATAATGCCTTGTTCCTAAATGCCTACTTTTAAGTTCTCAGTCTAACTCTAGTATTATTAGTCATTAGTCTCATGTCTTCATTTGTTACAGTAGTGGTATTCATTCACACCCTTGCCATGGCTTTAAGAGAGGCAGGAAGTACTTCTCTGCCCCTTGACTTTTGAGTTTGGCCATGTGACTTGCCATTGAATTGTTATGGTATTCTCGTCAAAAATATTCAAACAAATATATTGGCTATATAAAGGCTTACGTCTGGGTTGTCTGTTTGGTACCACTGGTTTACACACGTGTCCATATGCTAATACCACAGTTTTTATGGCTGTGATAGTTAAGTTTAATCATGAATTTAGCTGGCTGCCTGCAAAATTATTGAAGCACACTTGTGGGTGTCTGGGTTATGGGGGTGTGGCCTTGAGGTCTACATATAGATCCCCCTCCTCCACTATTGCCCTGTTCTATTTCCTGGCTGCATGAAAAAAAGCACCTTTTCTGCTACACCCTTCTGCCATGATGTTTCTGCCTTGGAGCCAGTCAACCACAAACTGAACCCTCTGAAACAGTGAGTCAAATTAAACCTCTCCCACTTTAAGTTGTGTATATTTGTTACTTTGTTCCAGCAACAGGAAAGCTGACCAGAGGGGGAAAAAAAATGAAAGGCACTTAAGAGGCAAAGAAAGTTGCACGTTTCAAAAAGAAAAAAATGGAGAGTAGCTGTCTTCAGATCCTTCCCACCACCCCACCCCAACCTACCCCACCACTACAAACTAAACCCTGAGCCTTTCCATTGGGCTATATACATAGTCCTTTTTTGATTTTTAGGGTCTTGCTAAGTCACTAAGTTGCCCAGGCTGAGGTCAAACATGCACTCCTCCTGCTTCAGTTCCCAGAGCGGTAGGATTACAGGTATACTGATAATTTGATTTACTTTATCAAAAAATGGGGGTGATGCACTTCAATATACCTATATTTTATTTATAAGTTACGCACATGTATTACTAAACTTAAGTTTATATTTAGGTAATGACAAACTTGGAGAGAAGTTCATAGCTTGTGAATGAATGCAAATCCATATATAACAATTTTCTTGATAGTTTTTAACTGGAGGTATACTGACATCTTGTCAGAACATACTAGACTATCATTTTTTATATCTGCACTTTTTTTTTTGGTACTGGGGATTGAACTCATTACCTCGTACCTGCCAGGCAGGCACTTGTGCTGCTGAGCTAAACCCCCAGCCCCAAGACTATCATTTTCTAAAAACCTCAAAAATATAGCAAATAAAAAGATATCACTGTGTGAGTAGAAGTGTCAGTGCTAACATTTTCTTGTTTGTGCTTGTATTTTTAGTTTTATTTTCAATCCGTGGTTTCTTTGTGGAAATCGTTTTAAGTCACTTGTCCATTTTCTGTGGGGCAGTTCATTCAAATATAACCCTGGTGATAAAACCATTTAACTACAGCTGGGTATGGTGGCGTATGTCTTTAATCCCAGCACTCAGGAGGCTGAGGTAGGAGCAGTATTGTGAGTTCGAGGCCGGCTTGGACTACAATGCGAGCACAAGGCCGGCCTGAGCTACATAGTATGACCCTGCCGCAAAAAACTAGGGCCAGAAGGTTGGCTCAGTAGCTTAAGCACTGGTCTGGCAGGTGCGAGGTTGTGAGTTGGATCCACAGTGCCGCAAAAAACCCCAAAACACCAGAAAAACCATTTACCTAGGCACAATAAACTGAAATTAGTTACAACATACCAACAGTGAGCCAAAGAGTAAGGGTACCATTACTTTCCATTATGTGATGCCACAATCAATCTTTCTTCAGAAACTTCACATGCGTAGGTGATATGTAACCTGAGATGCAATCCAAATGGTAGGCTCAGTGTTTACTACAAATTAACTAATGAAAAGACACATTTTTCTTTCTCACTCTTTTAGACAAAAGAAGACAGAAAGGACAACAGAATAGGAGGCAGGAAGACTGGTTAATTTTCTTTCCTCCAATGGGTCACTGTATGCAATTCATACTTCAGACACCACTGAGGTCAAGACCAAAAATCATAAACACTGAGAAAGGTTGTGTCTTAGTTACTTTTCCTGTTGCTAAGACAAAATACTCAACACCCAAAATTAAAGAAGGATAAGGTTTACTTTAGCTCAGCATATAAAGGTTTCATGCCTCTAAATAGTCAGCTGGCTCTAAGGCAGGGTGGCAAGGCAGAGGGGCATCAAGGAAGAAAAACCAGACCATGGTAAAGCACAGCAGGGAGAAGGCAGCAAGCAGCATGCAGTAAGTAACAGCAGCAGCAGCAGCAGCAGACTGCCTCTTCCTTTTACCCCTTCGAGATGACCTGCCTTTTGGATGGTGCCATATTCAGGATGGGCCTTGATCCCAGCATCACATCCCTAACCCCACAATCCTTAATCCCAGCATCACACACCCTAGATCCGTCCACCACCAAAGAGCCCTACCTATGACCATGTGAGGCTCTGAGCGGACATCTAGCTACAAGTCATAACAGCTGTTAATAGAGAATATGATTCCAAAGTCATTACTGAAGGGACTTCTGAATAGGAGACAGGTGAAAAAAAAATCTTTAACAGCACACAACTTTAGGCCAAGAGGCCAGCATCTTGCGCATAAATGGTAGAGAAATACATGTGAGGAAAAAGTAGTTACCTGTCTCTTGCCACTGCATCCTAGTGAAGTACAGGAACTAGAAAGTTCTCTTGGAATACAAAGCAGAATCACCTCCAATTCAGACTGCCCTAATCAGTGATTCATGAGAAATGGCAGGGTTTGTTCTAATGATCTTATACAATATTTGGAAAAATGTTTTAAAAATATTCCTTTAAAAATTTATTTTTGTTATTATTTAGGATTTAAAAATCTTTAAATTTTCAAAAAATTTTCAGTACATAAAGATTACATTCATTGTAGGGAATTGGTACACATACATAATACATCTCAAGAATTCAAATATTAATCCAGTCACTACTCCAGTATTTCCTATTTGGTCCATACTTTTCCACATTTTTTCTCATTTGTAGAAAATAAGTAGTGCTTTGTAAATTTGTGTCACTCTTCTATGGTAGTTTCGCTCATATTTTCTTTTTTCTTTTTTCTTTTCTTTTTTTTTTTTTTGCGGCACCGGGGGTTGAACTCACAACCTCGCACCTGTCAGACAGGCGCTTAAGTCACTGAGCCAAACTCCCAGCCCTGGTTTTTTGAGGCAGGGTCGCACTGTGTAGCTCAGGCCGGACTTATGCTCGCGTTGTAGCCCAAGCCGGCCTCAAACTCACAATGCTCCTCCTACCTCAGCCTCCCGAATTGCTCATATTTTCTATGTTGAAGCTAACACATTTTTATAACTTGAATGAAAGTGATCTTAATATGTAATCCCCTAAAGTATTATTATCCTCATTATCACTTAGCAATTTCTTGTCAAGTTCTTAACATACATCATATTTCACAAGTGCCTATAAGGTATGAATTACCCATTTTACAGATGATAAAACTGAGACTCTAAGAGGTTTATATGATAATTAGCCTACCACCACATAGTCAGTGAGATTATTTGCTGATTACTCCATTAGATAGTTCTGTTACAGACTCACAAATGACTGTTAACTTAAATACCTCAGAATGCATCTTTAGTTTACTCTGAAATAATACATTCTCTGTCACATCCTTCTCTAGCCATGTTCTGTTGACCAGCTACAAACATGGAAAAAGATAGGTCTTCAAGGAGGACGTCTTCTAAGAGAAGTCTGTAGCATAAAAATTGGCTTTGTGGGAATGGGTTAATGCTTCTTGGGAACTATCGTGTTAACTTGTGCTCTGATCCAGTTCGGAAAATTTTTTCTTCTTTCTTTCCCATCCACAAAAATCAGTAAACAAAGTACAGAAACTCCATAAGAACAAAGGGATAGTTAATAAAATGTTTTTCTACAACTAATGGTGTAGTGGTCTGACACTGAGTTGGACCAACGAGGCCAAGGTCAGATTAGAAGTTTGGGAGCCTTTAATGATAATAATAATGACCAGCTGGCTGGGGCTGCCTAGGAATCTCCATACAGAGAGGCCAGTATGTTACTATGTTTCGTCTTTTAAAAGAGACAGGGTAGATAACACATTCTTGCAGCTGTGAGAACATCACAGGGGGATGGGGGCTAAATCATGGCTGAATATGGTCTTGTGTTTTGCAGGCTTTTAGCTAGGCTATCACAATGGAGCATTTAGAACAATTTTACCCCCTATAGTACATTAGACCTCCCCAAATCAAGATTGATATTTTAAAACAATTGTTAAGATTTTTTCCCATAGGTAAACAGGGAAACTTGATTCAAATAACCTAAAAACCAATCAGTAATCTATTAGTAGCCAAAACATGCTTCAAGGTCTTTAACTAAGTATAAACTTTCTGACTATGCTGACAAATCATGTAACCATAGAAACCATGTAACCATAGAAACACCTGTTGATCTCATTCTTTATATCTAAACTTTCAACCTCTTCCAAGAAAGAAAGTACAAAATATTCTGTTAGAGCTTGCAAAAGAGTAGTAGTAGTAGTAGTAATAATAGTGGTAGCAATAAACAAAGCAGATTCACACAGTCTATGAGCTGTTTGTGTGTCTGTTCTCCATGTGCCGACGCTCAGCCCACCTTCGGGGGACTCTGTGGACCTAGCCCGGCTGGACTGCAGCAATTCTCATTTTTAAAAGCTCATAAGTGGCGAGATTCCTTTATAGTTTACATGACAAACAATGGAAATAATGACCCCTCTGTGCATAGTTTTCCAAATGCCCAACTGTGTTTCTCCCCAGTAATACTGCAATACTGATGTATTTTTTGATGTCCTGATGTAGAATCTTTGTATAAATCATGAAGCTATCACTTAAGGTTATTTTAGACCTAAATGAATTAATTCCATAATATCAACTGTTTTTAAGCACATCTTTTTTCCTCCCTTTTTTCTTTTTGTAGTGCTGAAGATTGAACCCAGGCACTTGTGCATGCTATGCAAGCACCTTACCACAGAGCTACACCACAGTCCCCTTTTTACTTCTGAGGTACTAGAGATCGAACCCAGGAGTGCTCTATCACTGAGCTGCACAGCCCTCTTATCTATTTATTTATTTATTTAGAGACATGAACGCAACAAGCTGCACAGGTGGGACTTAAACTTGTGATCCTCCTGCTTCAGTTTCCCTCAATCTTGTGATTATAGGCATCCATCACTGCACCCTGCTTTTAAACACATCTTTGGGTTTAACCTTGAATTGGACAGGGCTGAATACAGTTATTTCTTCTCTAATAAATACCTTGTTACAACACAAAGGCATTAAGCATGCAGGTGCAATTATTCAGAGTTCCAATACTTAACAGTATAAATCTGAAGACTATGTTCAGTAACTATCTACAGGATACCCACATGTCCCTTCTGGCATCACAGAATCTGCAGCTCATCTTTGTATATAGTTTTGATACACCTTTCCTTCTCCCACAATTAAGTTTCTTATGTAATGCATATGTATTTTACATAAATCTCCGTATACTCAAGTCCAGCAGAATGCCTGGATCAGAGCAGGTGCTAAATAAAAGATGAAATGAATGAGTACTATTTTTGCTATTGTTCAGATCAAACAGATAATGCAGCAGGCTGAAATTTTAACCTATCAACCAAAGAAATACCTATTTTTAGGTGAAAGATCTAGAAAGGAAAGAAAATAAACAAAGCTAGTAAGTAGCTAGGTGACTCATTAGTGACTGAAAAACATTTGTGATTCACCAGATACCAATAAGTCACTTAACCACAATGACTAATAGGAAGAAAAATAAAATAAATAAACATATATATATATATATATATATATATATATAACATGGCAGTGTTGACTATATTTTCAAAATCAAAACATCTGTGTATGGGGGAGAGTTGTATAAGCAACAATAACAATATACAATTTTTAACTTAAAAAATGATATTTACAGTGCTACCCTGCCTCAAAAAACCAGGGCCGGGAGTTTGGCTCAGCGACTTACATGCCTGTCAGGCAGGCGCGAGGTTGTGAGCTCGATCCCCAGTGCCACAAAAAAAAAAAAAAAGATTTACATTAATTGCAGCCCTTTATAGAAGTTACTATAATTTTAGCTTTAAACTTTAGAACTTGTTAAAACAAAAGAACTTTAAAATCTGTATTTACATTTATTGCTGTCCTCTACAGCAGTCAATAAAAAAAAGGTGAAAAAAAATCCAATATGACAAGACTCAACTCTAACACAAACTTAGTCTGTGTCTTTTCAATGGCATTAAATAAAAAAATTATTTTAAAAGGAAAAAAGGAAGTAACTCCTTGCCTCAACTCCAGTATTAGCTATGAATTAACGTTGATAATTAATATCAAGATAAGACAGGGATCCAGAAACACAAGCATAGATAGGGTTTACATCTTGCTTCTAGATAAATTTCACTTAAAGACCTCAAATCACTTCAGACATACAATTAACAGTCTCTTCTTAAAAACCTCCAGAGAATGAGATGTGCCAACCTCCCAATGCAGCTCATTTAGTATATGCATTCACTCAAAATTGATCTAATACATGATTAAAATAATGTGTTGAATAGTCCTGTGGCACTTAAATCCAATAAGAAGTTAACTTTTCGAATTAGAATATTGATGAATTGGATATTCTTAGATAATTTAGGGGAAAACATCTGATTCCATATTAAACTTAAACTGTAATGTTCTTTTAAACTCAAAAGCTAAAAACTGTTAGCAGCACGGTCTAGTCAAGGAACAGATAAGAACCTCACATTTAATATCTAAAGTAAATGCTAAGATCATGATCTACTTAAGATATTAAAAGTGACCTCATATCTTGCTTTTTAAATGATTAGGAAACCCCAGCTGCAACTATCTGATTTGATATTTTTAATAGCGGAGACCTAGCTTATTTCCACCTGGTATATGGCCAAAGGGAATAGTTAAATGTATGGCTTCAGGGATTAACATATAAATACCATTATTTTTCCCACTTCGTTGTGTATGAGTTCACATGTTTTAATGTCCAAACATTCAAAATGGAAACATCTAGATAATAAACAGGCCTTAAAGATAATTGAAAGCATTTCATATATAAAAATCCATTCAATGCAAAATGAAAATTAAGTGGGGATTAGAAATGGCTTTTTCCTCATGGACAGCTTCTTCTATACTATTTCCCAAACCAGATTCTGACAGAATGGTTAGCTGATTCACTAACCAAGCAGCTGGCTTTCCAAAGAGAATGTTACATTATTTTGAATCACTGCATGGTTCACTGGCCCTCAAATTTCTAACTTATAAGTAAGAATTTTTGCTTTTTTGGCAACAGAAGCCACCAAATTGGTTTGGATGTTGTTGGCTATGTGCTGTTTTTAATCATAATAGAGGGCTAGTATTATGTAATAGAACTCAAAGTTTTCCAAATTTTCCTTTGTAATTATGCTTAGAAAGTAAAGGACAAAGAAGAAAGAATTCAAGGGAAAGTTGTACACCAGATATGTGTGGATGAGGCTCATAACACAGAGCACAGGCAGATGTCTGAAGTTATGTATGTTTTGAACATTCCTGCATTACTGAGTTCACCTGTGTACTGTCATCTGCACTGACCTGGTGTTTCACACTGATGAAATTTGGCCCAGGCAAATACAAAATTTTCTTGCTCACACTATTCCTAATACATCAATTGTGTTTGAACCAATTCACATTTTCAGGACATGTGTTCTACCAAAATAGTGCTCATCAAAGAGATACTGGTGTCTGCTCAATGATTAAGTCAAACCTTGGATTTTTTTCTGTTTGCTGCTCATGTGTAGGAATAAGGAAAATAAAGTAAAAGATTACTTCACATTTTTTAGTGTGAGAAACTAAGTGGTAACAACATTTATCTAGAACAAATTGCCACCATGAACTGAGACTAAACATCATTACTCTCTCCAGAGCTGCGGTGACATTACTTTCCCTTACTTCACTGAACAGGAGTGGGGCTCTGATTGGACAGGCAGCCAACAGGATTTCCCAAACTTATCTATGTTGATTAAATTGAGAAATTCTAGCCTTTAGTTCGTGAAGAGTTCTAAGACTGAAACAGGTTGTTTTTACTAAAAACCATCCTATTTTCCTGACTGATAACATTCTGCTCCTTCTACCCTGAGTCTTAACCCTTATTCTAAATACCTTCAAGTGTTATTTTTTTCTCCATTATCTTCACCATCACTTCATTTAATAACTTACTTCTATAGTCATATTTTGGATTTTGCCTCTCAGAACCTCACCATTTTACAACTCCAGTGGCCATAATCTCTGTCTGCAGTTTCTACCAGTCTGCTTATCCCAAACCTCCTGATCTAATTAGACTTGGCCAAGACTTCTAGCCTTTGACTGGATACGTAGCTTAGTGGTAGAACACTTGCATAGTATACATGAGGCTCTGGTTTCAATCACGAGCATAACAGAAAAATTTTTAAAGTTTTTTTTCTTGAAAAAGATATCTAGCCTTTTTATAAGTCTTCTCATTTCTCTCCCACTATTTTCAGCCTTTTTCTGACCTTATACAAGTCCATGTTCCATTGCTAGAACTACTGTCATTGTACTCTTATCCACTGTTGCCTATCTGTTCCTCTTGCTCTGCAAACATGCTACAAACTCCTCTGCTCCTGATTCTCAGTACCATAATCCCACATGGAGGTTTGACAATATTTTGTAGGATTTGTGGCACAATGATTGATTTCCATTCTTCAGCTGAGTCTAGTTACCACTATATTTTACCTTTATAATGAAAACTGAAGTTTTCACACAGCCGCTTCTCTAGTACTTCTGAATAACTCAGAAGCGGCACCTCTTTGGATGTCCACTTTCACAAACAAACTGCTGATGTTTTTTCAAGGTAAGGTACCGTATTTATTGTACTACTTATACATTTCTTAACTATTCAACATGTGTGAAACTGTTAACCTACATTTACAAGTTAGGATCTTGCCTTTAAAAACAGTGCCATCAATTAAATTTGAGTGTCAAGCCATTTCTCCACAAACTCTATGATTTTTATTACACAATTTTACATAGCGATGATTTTCAGAAATGTGTATGTCACATAACAGCAGAAGTAGCACCACATTACAAAAAAGTAATCTATAAAGACACCCATATTCAAATACCTCAATATCTCTGCTTCTTTGCTGAAAATAGAGCAACTATATAGGGGAGAATTGTGTTTTCTACAAATGTCTAACAAAAAGCCTGAGATTTGATGGATTAAGGAACAGTACATATCAGTTATCCAGTAAAATTCTTTCACTTTGTTCCAGAATATTGGAAGGACAAATCCCTATTTCAAATTCCGGATTTGCAGTCACATTTTCTACAAAAGTTGCATGTACCACACAGCAGCTTTGATGAGTAACTCTGTGCCTTATTTCTCACGAGAGGGATAAGAATGTGTGAAATGTACAGTGTTCAATGGAGGTGTTGATAAGGGAAAAAGCCTAAATAAAAGTAGATGTAATTAATTAGATCTGCCTAGTGATGTCTAAACTTCATGTTTATAACTGTCACTTTCTTTTTTATTATTGAAATTACTGAGGAGAAGTAACTGTCATTGCAAACATGAAACTCAGTTCCAAACACCCCCATACCTATTTTTTAGTGCTGGGGACCAAGTCCAGAGTGTTGCAAAATAGGCAAGTGCTCTGCACTGAGCTACTGCCATCCATTATTTGGTTTTTATTTTTATTTTTTGGTACTGGTAATCAAACTCTGGACCTTGTGCTTGCCAGGCAGGCGCTGTGCCACTGAGCTAAGTCCCTGGCCCTGCTATTGTTTTATAGCATTTTCTTTTCTTCTTTCTCTCTCTCACTTTTTCCTTCTTTTTTTTTTTTTTTTTTTTTTTTAAAAACAATGAAGTGACTCCTTAGGAACATAAGTACTGTAAATATAGAAAAGAGACAAATTCACTAGTATTACTAGTGGTTAGAAAACTTCTAAATGTCTCCTTGGGAATTGTTTTTTGCATCAACTTGTAACTCAAACATAAAAATATATTTTCATTACTTTATAATCAGTTATACTTTTTAAATCCAAAAATCTCCCCTCCAATTTGACTCTCAATAACTTGGGGTGAATGCTTCATGGTTTGTATTCTAAGTAGACCTATACTGTGGAAGGCTTTCAGCTAACAACATTACACTATCTCAGAGAGGCAGGATGATACAGAGGCTGCAGTGTGAGTCCTAGAGTCAAAAAGACCTTAGTTAAAAGGTCTCTTAATGTTTCAAAACTCAACTTCCTGAGCAGTAGAAAAGACCAAAAGAACTCCTTCATTAAAAAAACCAAAAACTCAAAAAATGCAAGTAGAGCACTTATAGGATACAAGAATGTCAATTATTACTGCTATTACTGAAAATAAATGTTATTTTCCTGAACATAAGATGTGAAGGACCACTCTACTATGCTTTCCAGGTCTAGCAGATGGACTAATAAGGAAGAGAAACCCAAATAAATATAAAAATTCATGATAGACTTTGGAGAGCTTGTCAACATACAGCAATGACAGTTCTTATACTGAATTTTAATTGTAGGTTAAATTTCCTTTTGTAAAATAAACACAAGATTAAATTCTTAAATTCTTCATTTAAAAATTTTACTATACTAGACAATGTTTTCTGCATGGTTTATATTGTCAGGCATGAAGAACTCCAGAGAAGTGAGAATATGCAAGTGCAGACACAAAGTCCAGCTTGATCTCTATCATTGCAGAAAGGGACTATGTATCATGGGGCAGAGCCCTCTGCTCCTCCATAGCACTGATCCCCAGAAACACAATGTTTCTTAAATATCAAAAATATTTCACATAAAGCAAAAAACAGCAAACTCTGAAAGCAGAAATTTGGTTGAATAGAGCTTAGAAGAAGCTAAAGAAGAGTTTGGTCAATGAGACCTTGGTCAAAGTTAGTAAGGAGCCAATTCTCTGGGTTCTCTGGTTCTCCATCACACCCAGCTGCTTACTGGTGGTTGGTAGAAATTAAAGGTACTTTAAATCATCCTAGTGGTTCTATGTTCATTTATTTTATGATTCAGTTCTCTTCACCAGAACTTCAAAAGTATACAGTCTAAAATAGATGAGAAGTATGAACACTTTAATAAGGCATGGATCAGGGGTTCTAAAACTAGTATAAGGGCTTTCTTTCTTTTTCCTTGGTACCAGGAACCGAACTCAGGACCTTGTGCTTACCAGGAAGGGCTTTCTTCAGTAGAACAAAAAGATCAGAGACCTTCAATTATAACTTAATTTTATTATGTTAATTAAAAATCTTCAATGGGAAAATTGATATATATGCTTATAATTATAACCTATAACTTTAAAATAAAATGCATTTTTTAAGAAAACTTAAAAAAACAAAATTAAAATCTAAAACCAAATTGCTGACGTTTGGTTTACTGTATAAAGTTATAGCCTCGCTGTCAGTTCTACATTTTATGTGTTTCTGTATTTGACTTTAATGCTGGTAAAGAATGCTTGCTCATAATTACATAAAACATTAATTTTCTCTTAAATAAAAAAAAACATTAATTTTGAGGATAGTTCAGAATGATTTGGCCTAATTAAGCAAACTTCTATAAACAATCCAAAATGTCAATCTAATGTATCAGCTGATCATTTTACAAAACTATGCTGTCCATGAGAAAGTTAAAAATGTAGCATTGCTAACTAAAATTTGCATCAAATGTCTACTTTGATAACACTAACAGTGGAAAGAGAAACATTTTTGCTTTCATGGAAACTACTATACTGTTAGTGATCTGTTGTCCCTATAGAGATAAAAATAGGATTCAATACACCTGGCTTGAATGATACACATTGTCTGAGTTCAATATGTCTCTCCACTATTAATTAAACCTGGTAACTCAACCTAAGTCTCTATTTAAGTTGTCGTGAAGCCTTCATTTAAATAGAAAGATATCATTTAGCTTCAAATGGCATGAACACAATTGTAAATATAGTAAGCATTAATGGAAACTCTGAGTCACAAGGCAGTTCTCAGCTATAAATTGGCCTTTAAGATGATATGGATGATACCCTTATATAGTTTTAGGATTATCATCAAAACAGACGAAAATTTTAAAAGTATATACAAAAAAATTTCCATGCCCCTAAGAATATATAGTTGGATTCTTAAGAAATGAATAGAGAAATCAATCAATAATGATCACGAAGGATACAGGTAAAAGCAAAATGCTGCACTTAAAATATAAAGTCAAGTCAGAAGTCACTGCAGGTGTGGAGAGTTTGCCCAATCCAAAGAATGCATATGGAAAAATAGTGGGAAATAAATGTAGAGAGGCAACCGGCAGGCAGAACACTGGATATGATTGGAAACAAAAAGCCATTAAAGACTACAAAGACTAGCACTGGAAAAGAAACTTTTGGCAAGTATAGAATTAGTTTAAAGAGGGTGCAGAAAGAACATGTGTATCCAAAATATTAGTTTAATTAACAACTGGACTATTTTGTTCTAACTTAAATTATGTGTGGCAAAAATTATAAAGAACACTACAAAAATTTTGAAGCCAAATATGTTAAAAAGTCATTTGCAGAGACAAATAGGATTTACTCTAACATGTTTTTAAAATTTTAGTAGAAGAGTATTATTTTAATTGTTGCCGTATGTGAAAATTGGATTATCTTCCATACTTAAAAACAAGTCAACAGTTTTACAATATAGTACAGTAAGTGAACATGGACTATGGTACTTCGTAAAAATTATTCGTTTTCATCTATTTATATTTAAAGAATTTCTTTTTACTATTATTCAACAAAAAACTTACACTGTATGTTCTTTTATAGAATTGCCAGGTCACTTAACAATATTGTCAGAGCATGTGACCTCAAAGTTGAATGCGTGAAAGCTACTTTAATCTTCAATTTTACCAATGAAGCCAAAGAGCACCCATTTTATATAAAACACACTGTTCAGTCATGAGAATCTTCTCTTTTCATAAGGTAACAAAAGTCATTAACACACCTACTTTTAATTATCCTGGCTTGATTTCTTAGCATATTAGTGCCAGAAGTTATATAATTAAAATCTAAGTACCGCATGTTAAACCTATTGTATAAAATTGGCTCCATTTACTTCCATATAACCAGCCAAAGGATTTATAATTTGCAGTAGCTCAATCCTTTCCCAGACACTGGTAACCGCAAAAAGTCTGGATTTTAAGGGACTAAAAATAGCTACATGTTCCTTAAAAAAAACAAAACAAAACCAAAAAAAAACTAAGTTATAATTTAATTGTTGACTCTGAGTTACCCAGGTCTTAAATTCCACTTTAGAAATTATAAAATCAAAAGACTAATTCTTCCTTAGTGTGAAAGATCATCCTTATATCATCCCATTTGAATGGATGCCTGTATTTTTAAAAAATATATATATTGTGAAGACACTAGTAAATTAAGTTCTTTTTGGTGATCATTTGCAAGTAGTTATTCTAGCTAGTAAATTTTGCTTGATATTTTGGTTGTTACTTAGTCAAGTCATAGGAGTTTTGGAGAGGATCCAAACTAATCAGAATGGCTTATTTGTGGACTACTATAATGTATCTACTTATAAAGACATCACAAGGATTGACTATCGTCTTGTTAGAATAGAATTTTAAGGGTCTGTGGGACTTTGTTGTATTTTTTTCAGTACTGATCCCATGTGCTCATCTATGATAGGTAAGTGCTCTACCACTGAACTACATCCTCAGCCCTCTTTCTTTTGTTGTTTTGTTTTTTGTTTTGAGACACAGTCTCATTAAATTGCCCAGCCTGGCCTTGAATTTGTGATCCTCAGTGTCTTCAGCAGCCGAGGTAACAGTCATGTGCCATTGTGCTTGGCTGTAACAATCAAAAGACTTGTGGACTAGAAGTATTTTTCAAGGAATGTAATGCTGAGGTGATAATGCAATTTAAAGGGAAAACATTCTCTATAAAACTGTCAGTTTCATATACCATATTAGTTTGCAGAACCAAATGGATATATAAAAGACAAAAATTCTAACGATTGTTTGGGGCTGACTTTTTTCAAATATTTTTCAGTATATTAAACATAATTTAGTATATGTGCTGTGGTTTTGGTTGTTTGTTTTTGTTTTTTTGGTAGCAGTGCTAAGATTGAGCCTGGAGCCCAAAGATCAGGCAAGTATTCTACCATAGAATTACAATTCTGTTCTCCTTTTTTCTTTTCATAGAAGGCTCTCTGTAAAGATAAAGTTTATTTCTAGATACCAAGCTCATTTATCCTAATTCATAGGATAAACACTGACCTTAAACAGCTGGATGACAAAATACATTTCATAAGCACATGATTTATGAAATGAAAACAAGCAAACTAATTACCAGAAGATACAGGTGGAGGACATGAAAGTGGTTATTTCTAGGGTGCAGGACTAGGAGAAATGGAGAGGCAGACTACCATACTAGTAGTACTAAAAATACGGAATTAGTCAATAAGCTGATACAATTCACATTTTTTTAATGTGAGTTCAGGTATTATTATGAAATAACAAAACTGAATTTGATAAATCTCTAAACCAAAACCAGGAAGTGCCCAAATATACATTAGGAAATTAAATTGGAGCGTTTTATAGTTTCTTTGTAATTCCAAAATTTGTGATTTCATCTATAATAACCTATCTTTGAAAGCATACATGTAAAGAACAGAGACTTTTAAAAAACTCAATAGAAAATAGAGCATTTAGTCTAGATTTAATTTGCCTAAAAAACATCGATACCTATGAAGTACTTAAAAAATAAATATTCATTTCCTATGTCTTTTTTGATCACTGTCATAGGACTAAACTTCCAATTGAGAAAAACATACAAACAAAACTAGCCGTGTCACCAGCCACCAAGTGAATTAGTTTCATTTCCTTAGAGCCATGGTATGCACTGCACAACTACCACTCTTTTCTATATCTATATCTGTATCTATATCTTGCCTCTCTCAAGTTGAACAAAGCAATTTGTTTCTGCACGAACTCTAAATAAAACCATAAGAGCTTTAGAGCTGGGGAAAAAGCAAATTTTACTTTTTTCACCCTGAACTGTTTTGTGTCAATGTTAAAAGTTGCAACACACTGTAACATATGTTTTACTTTCTTCAGAGGAAATTATTTGCAAAACTACATTCTTTCACATTCTTTTATTATTCAGTTTAAAAACCTGTTGATTGACATACAAATCTCAAACTGGGGGAGGGAGAAAGGAAATGAAGCTCAACAACAACAAAATAAAGTTGCTCTGCTGTGTTGAGGCTGCCAGGCTTTTTGTTACTCTACTTGAGAGTAAATGTGCCTTGTCTGTAAAGAGTGCTGCTTCAGCAATTCCAAATGAATTTTAAGCCTGTACTCCATATTTTTGCCTTTGTAAGTTTAATGTATTCAGCAACACTAAACTGACAATTTAAATAACTACATTTTTAAACAAACGAAGCATTGATGTTAATGTATGAAAATGGTCCAAACCCCTGGGAGTCTTGGTTCCCACCATTGTTTATTCTGACAACAGGATATAATTGCTTACTTACTTGGCAGCAAACTTAACCATCTGCTTGCTTGCATGGTCTCCCACTGCAACAAGAGCCTGGACATTAAACTGCTGCTGACGTAGGACTAAGAAACACTGCTTCCCTGAATAAGACAGAAAGAACACAAGTGTGTTAAAGACATGCTACTTCAGGTCTTACAAAGCAGAAAAACACTTCTCTACTTTTAAAATCAGGCCAAAACTTACTACACTCATCAGAAGCATACACATAAGTATCTGCTGGCTTCCACAGCCAAAATACTGACATGCAGCTGACAAGCTGTATTTAAAGAAATCTAAGTTCCTATCATGAGTTACAAAAAATGCTTTTAACATGTTCTTCACGAGAACACATGCAACACAAGCAACAAAAAATACTTTTAACATGTTCTTCATGAGAACATGAGCAACACTATTAAACAAATTTCAAGTAATTTTATTTATTTTTTTTT
>RJWM01011279.1:44103-60389 GCA_004363535.1 Dasyprocta punctata | reverse complement strand
TCTCTCTCTCTCTCTCTCTCTCTCTCTCTCTCTCTCTCTCTCTCTCTCTCTCTCTCTCTCTCCTTTTTCTCCCCTCCTACCCTTCCCTGCTTTCTGCAAGGTCATTCTTTCAGCCTTACATTCTTGCATTTTGAGGAATAAGGGAGGGGGTTTCAGCTCTTGACTAGTCTACCTTTTCCTAAACAGGACATCAAATTTCAAACACTCTTAATGACTCCCCTGGGGGACTCCTCTTTACCAGCGCCAAGCATAGATTAACCCCCTACCAAGGGTGAGAGGAAGGAATCCAGTCTCCTTGGCCTGGAGGGCGGTAGAATAGAGGACTCGCCTTTTGTCGTGATATGCCGCCCCCTGCTGGAAGTCCAGAGTTACAGCACCTCTGAGAATCAGTTCCAGCTCCTCAAGTCTAAGGCTTTCCCCTTTATGGCCTACAGCAGTTGTCACCAAACCCTGCTTGTCTGAACTTGCCTCAAGGTGGTTTGCAGAAAAGCACACCTATTGTAGGTAAAAGCAGCTCTGTCTCTTGTGGGTCTTTCCTACAGAGAGGAGGTGGGGCTCGTATGTCTCCTCCCTTCCCCATCCTGCAGAGCCTTTGTTCCAGGTAGAGAGCAAACGGTTTATACACACACACACACACACACACACACACACACACACACACTTTATCCCAAAACAGTCAACTGGGCTAACTGAGTTTAAAACAGTCCCTGAGCCTGGCACTACCTAATCTGATACCTTCTAACTGCTGGCCAGTTCAGATGTCCACAGTTGGAGTGGGAGCCAAATGGACACACCCCCAGCCTAGACCCACATCGGAGATAAATAACCTTGAGTGCTGGGTCCGAAGAGAGAACACAAAGGACATGGAAAAGAAAAGAAAACAAGAGTGGGCAGAGAATGAGAGACAGACTAAAGGGAGGCCAACAAAATCTGTGGCTCTTGGGCACATTTGTTCCCCTCTCTGACCCCTATCACACTTGATAACTTGGGCTCTGATATCCTCAAGGACTTTTTTGGTTTTTGTTTTGTTTTGTTTTGTTTTTATTGGGAATTGAACCCAGGGCCTTTGTACTTAACTACATCTCCAGCCCTTTTTACCTTTTTTCTTTTCTTTTCTTTTCTTTTCTTTTCTTTTCTGAGATAGAATCTCACTATCTCAAACCACTCTTAATGCCCCTGAGGGACTCCTCTCTACAAGTGCCAAGCACAGATTAACTCCCTACCAAAGTTAAGAGAATGGAACCCAGTACCCTAGGCCTTGAGGGCGCTAAGATAGAGGACTCACCTGGGTTGAGCTTGAACTACCATCCTCCTGCCTCAGCCTCCCAGAGCACTGTGATTACAGGCATGTACCACCGTATGTGGCACCCCAAGATCTTTGTTAGAAGAATCAAGAAAGAAATAGACTGAGCTGCAGACATAGACCCAGAGAGAAAGAAACATCAGTACAAAAAGTAGAAGAAAGAATGAAGTGAGCAGCTCCAGCTGGCTGGCCCCCAACAGGTTCATGTGGCCTCAGCCTAGTTGGTCCCACCCATATCCTGTATGGTGGCGATGCCAGCTTAACCTTATCTGGCCCTGCTGCGTGGTCGGAAAGTGTGAGGATGTAAGCAGAAAGCAGGCTGGTTTTTAGGCACTGCCAAAAACTATACCTGAAAAACTCAAATATTGGTGGAATTTATTGTCTCATAATTCCAAAGTCTGGGAGGAAGGTAAGATCAGCCTGCCCCCGCAGGGAGAAAGACACCTGGGGGCCTGCAGCACTTGTCTGAGTAAGGTTCTCACAATGCTGCTCTAGCAAGCACCAAAAACCGTTGCTGTCAGTCTGGCTTCCCCCAGGTGCTTTCACACAACAGGAACAGACAGACCCTGGGAACAAGGCCTTGAACCCACCTGACCCCAGACCCCACCCTCCAGAGGCTGGGTGAGCAAGACAGGGAGTGACAGGCTGAGCTGGTGGGGCGGGCAGAGCCGAACACAAGGCCAAAATGACATTTCCACCAGCTCCAGAAAGACCCCAGGCCTCTGACCCAAAGCCACTGAAGCAGCTCCCCCTTCCCGAGTAAGGAGTCTGAAACTACCCATGATCAGCCACTACAGAGCTCCTGGTGCCCATACCCCACCCACAGTGTCCAAATAGGTCATGAGCACCTACTTCAGCAGGTATCCAGCTGGGCATGGTGGTACACACCTAGAGTACCAGCACTCAGTGTAGCTGAAGCAGGAAGAGCAGAAGTTCAAGCTCAGGCTGGGCAACTTAACAATTTTGTAAGGCTCTAGGCTACAAAGTGAGCTCAAGATCAGCCTGAACTGCATAAAGAGAGCCTGTCTCAAAAAGACCGAAAAAAAAAAAAAAAACATTTTGTAAAGCTCTGTCTCAAAAAACAATTTTTTTTGTACCAGGGATCAAACTCATGACCTTGAGCTCACCAGGCAAGTGATCGAGGCGCTGAGGTAAATTGCAGCCCCAACTAAATCCCCAGCCACTGTCTCAAAAATTTTTAAAGGAGGGCTGGGGATTTAGCTCAGTGGCTTAAGCTCTTGCCTGGTAAGCACAAGGTCATGAGTTCGATTCCCAATACCAAAAAAATAAAAATAAAAATTTAAAGGGAGCTAGAAGCTGGGTGTGGTAGATCACACCTGTGATCCCAGCACTTGAGAGGCTGAAGCAGGATGATCTCTGTGAGTTCAAGGTCAGCCTGGACTACATACAGGTCTTAAAAAATTATTAGGGACTCCAAAGAGTTTTGGTTTATGTGGGATATATATGTCAATATTTACTGCAATAGAAATTAAAACTGAAAAAATTTTTAATTCTTCATTGAAAACAAATGTATACTCACATAAATAAGAATTTAAATGAAAAACAGCTACATTTTCTAAGACAAAATACTCAGAGTAATAACATTGATATATATTTTTATAAATCTTTTCGGTATGTTGCTTAATAAAGACTGCTGGATACCTACTTCTGCATTTAATCTGTTATAATGGCTGTTTTGATGGAAGAACTATGTATAAAGATTATCTGACCTTATGCAGACCAATAGCTGAAAAAGAGGAGTGTTAGCTGTTTCAGATAATCATGAATATTCCTTGATATTACACTAAAATTTAAGAAACTGTAGTTTTTAATTCGTTTGCTGGTACTGGAGATTATACTGAAGGCCTTTGCATTGAGCTATGTTCCCAGGCGTTTGTGTGTATGCATGTATGTGTGTGTATGTGTGTGGTGTTTTGCTTTGTTTTGCTTTGATTTGCTTTGCTTTGTTTCTTGAGACAGGGTTTCACTGTATAGTTCAGGCTGACCTTGAACTTGTGGTGATCCTCCTGCCTCAGCCTCCTATGTCCTAGGATTATGTGCATGCACCATCCCACCTGACAAATGGTGTTTGTTTAAAGATTAATTGCAGGAGCTGGGAATGTGACTCAGTGGTAGAGTTCCTGCCTTTGATTTATAAGGCTCTGGGTTTGAGCTCCAGTACAACAACAATAACAACAAAAAAGTATGGAATCTGAAACCATATTAATGGAATTTTTTTTTGTCACCCACAAATTCTATTGGTTGACCTTGCATTTTGAGTGGATATTTCATGTACACATGCTTTTGCAACATCAAGCATTGGTTATCTGGAAAATTTTGGTTCACTGAGATCTGCAGATCTTCTAAATGTTGACACATTCCGTTGTGCAATGTCATAAAATTACCCCTGATTAACCTCAGCATTTGGGCTCATTGGAAAAGTCTTTTAGTGTAAGGAAGTTGTCAAGTTTGGGATGGTAGGTACAAAAGTTTTACAAATCTAATTTTTACTGGAAATTCTCTTGTATCCTTGGCAGCTAATATTGCATCTATTTTCCTTACAGTTACATTCTCTTTTTTTCTAAGATGAAGTCTGCCAAATACCCAAATCTGAATAACCATAGTTTGCCTGTCAATCATTCTTTCCTGTAAAACCTGTGGCACATGAACAAACTTGATAGTTCAACTCACATCTCAAACAATTGCACAAGCACCTTTTTGGAAGATAACCATCACTCTTCACCACGCAGTAGAAATGTTTAATGTACCTTTTCTGTTTCTTCACAGAGAAGGTTAGGAAAATAGGTGGACAAAGATCAAGGTTTAAGAAAATAACCTGCAGGCCTTTCTCCCCTAACTGCAGGTGCAGGAAATACACTGACTGCTGGACCAGCCTGGTGTTGCTGCCTTGATTTAGCCCAAGTGCCAGCAGTTGCACCCACTGTTGCTTTTGTGTTGTTGGTCAGTGGACTTATGGAAACCACTGTTCCATGAGAAACCACAGATTTTAAAAGAGTCAGTGCTGAAAATTTCACCACCACTAATGTTTGTTGCCATCGAGTCATGCAAAATTTCTTTAATGATTAGTTAATGCTAATGCTGAACAAATACAAGAAAACATAAAGTCCCCAGGTGTAAGGTGAAGGTAAAATGCCTCACATTAGATAATGCTTCATTTATCTGTAAGTTAAATTCATTTTCCATATCTGGGAGGTTTTCTGCTATTTCTCTTATAAACAGGCTTTTTGTGCCCTTTGTGCTGTCTTCTGGTTTTTCACTAATTGCAATTACTCTTGTATTAGTCCTCTTTGAGTCATCTAGGAGCTGTTGGATCCATTCTTCATATTCTCTTGTTGTTTCCAAGGTATCTCTTATTAACAATCATAACCACAGCCCTGTCCTCTAGTGTGGTTTTTTTTGTTTTGTTTTGTTTTGATTTGTTTTCTTTTGTTTTGTTGTCTTTTTGAGACAGTGTCTTGCTATGTGGTTCAGGCTGGCCTTGGGCTCACTTTGTACCCCAGGCTGGTCTCAAACTTGCAATAATCCTTCTGCCTCAGCTTCCCAAGTGCTGGGATTACAGGAGTATGCCACCATGCCCGGCCCTGTCCTCTAGTTCTGACACTTGGTCTTCACATCGGTCATGTTTTATGTCTTGTTTTTTACTTTTTGTTTTGTTTTTCCACACCGGTGGGTTTTTTTGTTGTTTTGTTTTAGTTTTGGGGGGTTTTTACCCCACAATGGTCATGTTTTTAATCTCCTGAATGGAAGTTCAGGAAGTTTTTAATCTGAATGGAAGTTTGGAACTTCCCTCTGGGCACCCATTCTTTTCAATGCTGAGTGTTCACGTACGACATGATGTCTCTTTCTTTAACTCCACTAGCTGTTTATTAGTGCCTTTGCCACACTCGCTGATCTGTTGTTTCATTACAGTTATTATGTCATTAGTTATATCTTTTTTTTTTTTTTTTTTTTTTTTTTTTTTGCAGCACCAGGGATTGAACTCACAACCTCGCGCCTGCCAGACAGGTGCTTAAGCCACTGAGCCAAACTCCCAGCCCTAGATTTTTGAGGCAGGGTAGCACTATGTAGCTCAGGTCGGCCTTGTGCTCGCGTTGTAGCCCAAGCCAGCCTCGAACTCACAATGTTCCTTCTACCTCAGCCTTCCGAGTGCTGGGATTAAAGGCATGCGCCACCACGCCCGGGTTTTACCTCCATTTGTATCCACTGCAGGAAGATGTTGCAGCCCAAAATTTGAGAGTCGTCCTTGGGTTTTCTCCTCACCTTACCTTTTGCATACAATCCATCAGCAAGACCTATTGATTTTCCCTCCAAAACACACATCAAGTTCTCTTTGTCTCTCCATTTCTCCTGTCCTCTCTCATCTATGACTGCAGCGGTCTCCAAATGCCTCCTTCATTCCACTCCTACACCCTCATCAGCCACTGCGCCTCTACTCTGCAAGCAGAAGTGTCTGTTTAAACAGAAATCTCCTCTGCCCTCCATTGACTTGATACTGTACTTTGAATCAAATCTAAATCATGTCACCAATTTACAAAGCCTCTCAGGATCTGGCTGCCAAGCAGGTCTCAGACCACCTCGTGTGCTCTCCCCTCCTTCTGTGCCCCAGCATGCTGGCTCAGCCACCTTCACAGCCTCTGTGTTTGCCACTCCCTGAAAGTTCTTCCCACAAGCACTTTGTGGCTTCTAAATGTCACTTCCTCTTAGAGACCTTCCCGAACCACCTAGAACAGGGCAACTTCTCAGCAGTACATTCACCTCACTATATTTCATTTTCTTTATAGCATTTATCATTGCCTAATATTTTTTTCTCATTTCTTTAGTTTTTCCCCCCTCCACTCCCAAACGTAAGCTCTACAAGCTAATAACAATAACCAATACTTACTTAGCTTTTATTTTGTGATAGACATTGTTCTAAGTACTTTACAGTTATGAACGCATTTAGTCATCACCACAAAGTTGCACTCTGAGCATCTCCACATTTTAGAGAACAAAACTGAGGAACAGAAAGGCAGAGTAACTTCCGGACACTCACATCACTTGTAAGCAGTGGAGCTGAGATCAAAGCCATATAGTCTGGCTGTGGAACTTGTGCTCTTAAGCCTCATGCTTTATTCCCCACATGACAGCAGGGTTTTTAATTGCATTATTCTCTGCCATTGTTCTAGCATCTGTAGCAACTCCTGGCAGACAAGAAGCACCAATAAATATTAGTAGAGTAAACTAATGTCATACGATTGGTTTAAAGATAAAGGTTGTTGCCCTTAAACCAGATTGAATAGATTTCAAAACCTAGCCTTCCAGAGTGTGGACTGGTAGGATTTCATGTTTCAAATCAGAGATTCCTCAAAATGTACCCTCTGCTCTAAAGACGCTTACAGCCCTCAGAGGGCATACATAAACATGGCATCCAAAGTGTCGTGGTAGTGTTGGTCAGGATCAATTACATTCAACTAAGTGGTCAAGCAAGGACCCAAGGAAAAAGTGGCATTTACCCTGGGTTTGAAGGATTTAGACCGGCAGAGATAAGGAAAGTGTAACTGAGATTATTAGCTGTTCCAATCTTTGTTCCCTCTTGTTCCTCAGTAAGCATGCTCTAAAATTTTAGCTGTGTAATTGACTACTCAGAATAAAAGCTACATTTCCCAGACACCCTTGCAGCCAGACATGGTCACATGACCAAATTCCTGATGAAAGGCTATGGAGAAGGAAGGTATGCACCTTTCTGGATATTTTGTTAAATGAAACCATGATCCCCCTCCTTTTTATGTCTCCCTTCTGATGGGTGGAATGTGAACCTAACAACTGGTGCTGCAGCAGCTGTCTCTGAACATGAAAGGAAGACATGTATTGAGGTTCCTGATGATCATAAAGATATCGTATGAGGCCCGCCAAGATCTTATTTAAGCCAGTGTTAACAGGTGACTTAGGTTAGGTTACCAAAAACAGATCCTAAGACAAAGCTTAATGCACAAGTTCCTAAGATAAAGTAGTAAGGGAAAACAGGAAAGATAACTGAACCTAATCCTAACAAGTACCAAAGACATTCCAGGCAGAGGGAAGAGTGTAAATAAAGTATATAGAAGGTGGTACACAGAAAAAGGTAGGGGAGCTGGGGATTTAGCTCAATGGCTCAAGCGCCTGCCTGGTAAGTGTGAGGTCGTGAGTTCAATCCCTGGTACCAAAAGAAAAAAAGAAAGAAAAGAAAAGAAAAAGGTAGGTGAAAGTATTGGAAAGGAAGAATACAGAAAAGAAAGAAATGAGAAACAAAGTTGGGAAAACAAATTGAAGCCATTAGACTATATGTAAAACTTTAATGCCTGACTAATTCATAGACAAAAGGAGCCAGAGGGCTTTTCAACATGGTAGTTCAGAAAATTCACTTGGCAACTATACCTAGGATGAGTCACAATGAGACATGAATGTGGTAACACCCATTAAAAGGCCATATCTAAGCCCATTAAAAGACTCAGTCTAAGCAAGAAGTCATGGTAGTGTGATTCCACTACCAGGAGAAACAGAAAAAGTTATAAAAGCCTTGTGGAGAAAGACTTCCTCTTTCTAATTGCTTTGATGTAGGTGGCAGGAGACGCAGAGGATCCAGACATAAATCCAAGGTTGGATTCTAGCCTGTGTAACAGGGAGAACGTGATTGCACCACCAACAGAAATGGACAAGAGCATGTTGTAGAAAACCCAGGATATGTGAACCACTCCCCAAAAGTGAAACCAAAGCAGGTAGCAGATCCAGTGTTGCATAAAGCCCAGTTGTTGGGGACTTACAGACAGAAGTACGGTTGTGATGGCGGTAAGACAGGTTCTGAGACACACCCTGAGACTGGAGAAAAGAGTTTATAAAGTAAGTTAAACAAAAGTGGGCTGCCAGCTGGGCATGAAAGATCACTGCAGGTTCCAGGCTGGCCTCGGCTACATAGAGTTCAAGGCCATCCTGAACTACATAGTGAGACCCTGACTCAAAAAAAAAAAAAAAAGTGGGCTTCAGTCAACCAGAATATACTCAGCTTTCTAAAATATCCAACATGTCCACCATCTTCTGGGCATTATGACTGCGCATCATGCTCAGTCGACTACCTGAACAACCTTACTTGTCCTGAAAGGTTTGGGAGACGTGCCAACGTCTCCCAGCAGGCAAAATGATGGTAATAATCAAGGTGGCTATAGACCCCCTACAGAGAAGAAAGAGCAAACTTGAAAGGAAATATGAATTGCACCCACTAACATAATGGATTTGAGAGTAAAAGAAGCTTCTAAGTGAAGTTGCTAAGCAGGCACAATTGTGAGACTGAAAAGTCAGGCATGGAGCATAGGTTTGGGCACTGACCACAGAGATTTTTTTTTTTTTTTTTTTTTTTTAAACAGCATCTCACTATTTAGTCAAGGCTCGCCTTGAATTTACTATGTAGTCCAGGCTGGCCTCAAACTCAGGGCAATCCTCCTGCCTCAGCATATCGAGTGTTGGGATTACAGGTATGTGCTGCCACACCTGGATTTTTGGGTTTATTTGGAGTTTTTTTTGGTGGGGTTGTTATTGTTGTCATTGTTGCTGTGTGATTTTGTTTTTCATTTTGTTTTGTTTTATTTTTTTTACCAGGTATCAAACTCAGGACCTTGCACTTGCCAAGCAAGCGCTTAGATGACTGAGCTACATCCCCAGCCCATGTTGTTGATGTTTTTAAAACAGGTATTGCTATGTAGCCCAGACTGTCTTCAAACTTGGGATCCTGCTGACTCAGACTCCTGAGTTCTGAGACTACAGGCATGCACCACCATACCTGACAAGAGTTGTGATTGCTGAAGCAGTGGATGTGAGTAGAATTGCTAAACAAGGAACTAAAAAATAAATAAATAAAGGGAAAAGTGCACAAACAGAAGAGGAGAGGGCCAAGGCAAAATGCTGGAAGACTGTGCTGTCATTTATCTGTTGCCTCAGCACTGTGGCTGCTGGGGCGAGCGGTTTACCAACAGCCTCTCCCAGATCTTCTCTTGCCAGCTGACTTCCTACTAAATTCTGCTAATGAGAGGCACTGGGACATGATGGAAGGAGATAGGGTGAGAGAAGAGATGTCCTTCCTGTTTCCAGCTCTGTTAATGTCCTTCCCAGGAAACAGCACATTTTTTCTGTGGACAGCTGGATATTAAGTAGTTCAGGCCTTGCAGACTGTACTGTCTCTGTTACACCTACTCAACTCTGCCTTTACAGTCCAAAACAGACACAGACACATATTAATGAACAAACATGACTGTGTTTAAATAAAAGCTTATTTACAGACACTGGAGTTTATGATTTTAATTATACTGATGGGTCCAGAATACTTTCTTCCTTTTCATTTTCAACCATTTAAAACTGTGAGAAACACTGAGATAGGAGCATCACAAGTGCAAGTTCAAACCCAGTCTCAGCAACTTAGCAACTTAGTAAAATCCTGTCCCAAAAAGAAAATTTTGATGACTTTGGGGAAGATGGCAGAGCAGTAAACAGCAGGAAAGACAGCCTCTCTGAGAGTCACTGTCCAGACACCTGAATATAGCATCGTGAGGAAGACAAGAAGGAAAGAAGTGGGTCCCCTGGACCTAGCAAGTATCTGAAGTGCGAATTGAAGCCCACAAGGAGAGTAAAAAGAAAAACTTCAAGGATGAAGAAGGCAGTCGGCAGTAGCGCCTTCACCCTGAGACAGGACTCACTGTGTGAGAGGAGCTGTTCAAATCTAGGAACACACAGTCATGGTGACAGTGACAGCTGGTGACCCCAGAGGCCTCTGCAGAGAGACACAGATGTGGAGGACTGCACTGGCTGGTGGTGAGTGCAGAGGACTTAGTCTTCCTGCAGGGAGAGAGCAATTAGCTGGGAGCCACTAAAGAGACGGGTCAGCTGAGCTCGGGACCCACAATGGCTGCCGGCTTCATCTAACAGCTCCCTGCTGGGTGCAGATCCATGGAAATTGCTTGGACTGTGGCAAGCCCAGTGAGTCTGGTCACAGGGAAGGCCTGCAGAGATTATCCACTACTCCACCAAACAGCAACTGCTGGCTTGCTGGGGTAGATTGGCACGTTTCGGAACTCTGTCTCCATGGGTTATCTACTAGTGAAACCAGAAAGAACCCTGGAAGTGGACTGTTTGCTTTTCTTTCTCTTTCTATTTCTCTCTCTCTCTCGTTTTTTTCTCTCTTTCTCCTTCATTGTTTTATGACTGTGAAAGTGGTTCCTAAAAATTCTTTGTGGTTGTGGTTCTGTTCTGTTCTTCCTTTTATCTCTTTTTTTTTTTTTTCCTTTGGCACCAGGGATTGAACTCACAAATTCGCACATGTCAGACAGGCGCTTAAGTCACTGAGCCAAACTCCTGGCCTGGTTTTTTGAGGCAGGGTCGCACTGTGTAGCTCAGGCCGGCCCTGCATTCTCATTGTAGCCCAAGCTGGCCTCAAACTCACAACGCTCCTCCTACCTCAGCCTCCCGAGTGCTGGGATTAAAGGTGTGTACCACCACGTCCGTCTTTTTTCTCTTTTTTCTTTTTTTTTTTTTTTTTTTTTTTTTTTTTTTTTTTTTTTTTTTTTTTTTTTTTTTTTTTTTTTTTTGTGGCACCGGGAATCGAGCTCACAACCTTGTACCTGCCAGACAGGTGTGTAAGCCACTGAGCCAAACTCCCAGCCCTAGTTTCTTGAGGCAGGGTCACACTATGTAGCTCAGGCTGGCCTTGTGCTCACATTGTAGCCCAAACTGGCCTCAAACTCACAACGCTCCACCTACCTCAGCCTTCCGAGTACTGGGATTAAAGGCGTGCGCCATCATGCCCGGCTTCTTTCTTTTATCTCTTCCATCTCTCTTTTCCTTCAGTCTTCTGCACCAGTATCCCAAAATTGGTGTGATCCCCCTTTATCCTCCAACCTTCATTCTATTCTCTTTCTCTTCTTCCACTTCTTTATTTTCTCCTATATCCATTTTGTTTTAATGCCTGAGGACAAAATTGACACATTAAGGACTTATATATTGTATGTAAGTATCTGGTTTGTTTTACATTTTGTTATATAATTACAAATATAGTTTGTATGGTTAAAAGTTGCAAATTAAGGGTTATCTCAGTTTATTATTTCCAGACTGTGTTTGATGCTATTGGCACCACTATAACCAAAATTGACATAATTGTTCTAAACAGCTGTTGGTCCTGATATTCCATGACTGAGATTAACTAAGGGTAATAGAAAATATGGTGGCACAGTGCCGAAGAACTAGGAACCAGGCCAAACAAGCAACAACTTCTCATTTCCAACAAACTGAAGAGGTAAGATCTTCTAATAGACTCAAAACCCAAACCAAGCTACACCTGGAAGATACCTCAGAGAAGTAATCATCACCTAAGAGTCCTAAATATTAGCAATAAAGCAACCCACCATAGGCAACTTATAAGCATCACCCTAGGAATTAAACTAAAAAAGAAAATAAAATGAGAAGGCATTTAAGCAAAATGCAACCCCAGACACTTAGCTTACCAAAGGCAAATTCAGGGGGCAATGAGGTGGGACAATCCGAAAGCCCCCACCAGGCCTCTCTGAAGTAGTAACAACAAAGCAATTGAAAGAGGCTCTGGAAAAAATGAAATCAGAACCTGGTCATGGTGGCTCATGCCTGTAATCCCAGCACTCAGGAGACTGAGGCAGGAGGATCAGTGCGAGTTTGAGACCAGCCTGGGCTACAAAGTGAGTTCAAGGCCAGCCTGAACTGTATCATGAGACGCTGTCTCAAAAAAAAAAAAAAAAAAAAAAAAAAAACACTTTCCACATGCTGAAGACTGAAACTAGACCCATGTTTATCACCATACACTAAACTAAAGTCAAAATGGATCAAAGAGCCAGGCGTGGTGGCGCATGCCTTTAACCCCAGCACTCAGGAGGCTGAGGTAGGAGGAGTGTTGTGAGTTCGAGGCCGGCTTAGGCTACAATGCGAGCACAAGGCCGGCCTGAGCTACACAGTGCGACCCTGCCTCAAAAAACCAGGGCCAGGAGTTTGGCTCAGTGATTTAAGCACCTGTCTGACAGGTGCAAGGTTGTGAGTTCAATCCCTGGTGCCGCAAAAAAAAAAAAAAAATGGATCAATGATCTAGATATCAAAACAGAAACACTAAATCTACTGGAAGACAAGATAGGTAGAAATCTTGAAGATATAAGGGTAGGCAAAGAGTTCATGAGCAAAACGCAAACTGCACGGGAAGTACTTCGAAGGATCAACAACTGGGATCTCTTCTTATTAAAAAGTTTTTGTACTTCAAAAGAAATCACCAACAGAGTGAAAAGAAAACCTACAGAATGGAAAAGAATTTTAGCCAGCTGTCCCTCAGACAAAGGATTAATATCTAGAACATATAAAGAATTGAAAAACATCAGGCCCCCCAAATTCAAAGACCCAGTTCAAAACTGGGCATCTGAGATGAACATGCACTTCTCACAGGAAGAAATACAAATGGCAAATAAATACATGAAGACATGTTCAGCATCACTGGTCATTCGAGAAATGCAAATTAAAACAACACTGAGATTTCATCTCACTCCAGAAAGAATAGCTGCCATCAAGAAATCAACTGAAGCTGGGCGTGGTGGCGCACGCCTTTAATCCCAGCACTTGGGAGGCTGAGGTAGGAGGAGTGTTGTGAGTTCGAGGTTGGCTTGGTCTACAACATGAGCACAAGGCCGGCCTGAACTACATAGTGCGAGCCTGCCTTGAAAAACTAGGGCCAGGAGTTTGGTTCAGCAGCTTAAGCGTCTGCTTGGTAGACGCAAGGCTGTGAGTTCCATCCCCGGTGCCACAAAAGAAAAAAAAAAAATCAACTGATACCAAATGTTAGCGGGGTTATGGGGAAAATGGAACACTTCTCCACTGCTGGTGGGAGTGTGGACTGGTGCAATGTGGAAATCAATGTGGAGATTCCTTGAAAAACTAGGGTTGGAAGTCCCATTTAATCAAGGTGTTCCCCTTCTGGGTATTTTCCCAGAAAAATTGAAAATGTCATGCCACAGTGATATATGTGCACCCATGTTTATAGCAGCACAATTTGTAATAGCTGAATCTTGGAAACAACCAAAATGCCCATCAACCGCAGAATGGATAAAAAAGATGTGGCATTTTTATACAATGGAATATTACTCATCTATAAAAAAGGATAACTTTGAGGCTTTTATAGGTAAATAGAGGTAACTTGAGTCCATACTCATAAGTGAAATAAATCAAACTCACATTTATAAATATATTGTCTCCCTAGTATAAAAAATAATTTAAAAAACATGAAAGAGTAATAAGATCCTAAATACACAATAGATACTGTAATAATTAAAGGGAAAGAAAGTGCTCAAAAGGGCAGAACACCTAGGAAAGGGGAAAGGAAAAAAGGAAAAGATTACATGCATGTTGGTAAACACATATGAATGTATGTATGTGTATGTATGCTAGATAGATAACTACACTACTAACCTGTTAATTCAGCAAAAAGAACAGTTTGTGCTGTCATTGTTTGATTGATCACTTTTGTGCCTAGATTTTATAACCTGAACAACAACTTCTAAGACAACAATATGCAATATATTAACTAATGTTACTTCCCTACTTCTTTTGAAATTCTGTATCATTTCTATCCTTTTTTTGTTTTGTTTTTTTAAAAATAAAAAAAATGAAATCAGAAATAATCTCTCAGATAACTACAGAGATTACCAAAATACACACTATGCTGAGTGACATTAGCTTGGATACAGACAAAAAAATAGATGCATTTAAGAAAACTATGGAAGCTAAGCATAGGAAAGAGATGGAATCCATGAAGCAGATTCAAGCAGATATCCAGGAGGATAAAACTCCACTGAAAGTATTCAAAGCAGATAAGGCCAATGTGAGGACAGAATCTCAGATACTGAAAACAGGCTTGCAGTTAGTGATCAGGAAAAGAAAGATTTCTCAAAAGTAGCAGGGAGCCAGGCGTGGTGGCACATGCCTTTAATCCTAGCACTTGGGAGGCTGAGATAGGAGGAGCATTGTGAGTTCAAGGCCGGCTTGGGCTACAACATGAGCACAAGGCCAGACTGAGCTACATAGCGTGACCCTGCCTCAAAAAACCAGGGCTGGAAGTTTGGCTCAGTGGCTTAAGCGCCTGCCTGGCAGGCACGAGGTTGTGAGTTCGATCCCCTATGCGGCAAAAAAAAAGAAAAAAAAAGTATCAGGGGACCATGAGAAATCAATCCAGCAGCTGCTAGATGAGACAAAGAAAAATAACTTAAGATTCATTGAAATCAGTGAAAGAGCAGCAGATGCCACAAATCACATTTAAAAAAATGTTCACAGACATCATGGCAGAAAACTTTCCTGGTAGAGAAAAAGAATTTGACATGAAGATAAATGAGGCATATAGAACTCCAATTATTAATAATCAAAAAAAAAATCTACAGCCAGACATATCACAGTCAAGATTCCAGAAATTCAACACAAGAATAGAATCCTAAAAGCTGTTAGAGAAAAGAAACAAATCACCTAGCTGGGCATGGTAGCACATATCTTTAATCCCAGCACTCAGGAGGCTGAGGCAGGAGGATCCTTGTGAGTTCAAGACCAGCCTGGGCTACAAAGTGAGTTCAAGGCCAGCTTGAACTACATAGTAAGACCCTGCCTCAAAAAATAGGGCTGGGTATTTAGCTCAGTGGCCTAAGCACCTGCCTGGCAGGCGCGAGGTTGTGAGTACAGTCCCCAATACAAAAAAAAAAAAAAATCACCTATAAAGGAAAGCCCATCAGAATTGCAGTTGACTTCTCAGCACAAACTCTCAAGTCAAGGAGAGCTTGGAGTGAAGTACTCCAAGATTTAAAGGAAAACAACTTACAACCCAAATTGATGCACCCTACAAAACTATCTTTCAAAATTGATGGAAAAATAAGCTACTTCCATGGCAAAGAACTTCTGAGGAAATTTATGACCACAGAACTGGCACTCCAAAGTGTCCTGAAGGACATTCTAAAAAGAGATAATAAGAACTACAGCTTTATGAACCCCAACAGAAGGAATTCACCAGGGAAGGCAAATAATTAGAGGGAGGGGGAAAAAGGGAAGAGCCAACAACAGGAAAATAACATGATAAGGATGTCAATATATACAGTTACAACCATCAATGTTAATGGTCTCAATTCACCAATCAAAAGACACAGACTGGCAGGATGGATCAAGAAGTGAGATCCAACAATATGCTGCAGACAAGAAACACATTTAATTAAAGAAATACATAGACTGAAAGTCAAAGGATGAAAAAACAATACTCCATGCAACCAGAACCCAGAAAAAATCAGGAGAAGCTATTCTATTTGCAGACAAAGTGAATTTCAAGTTAAGACTGATTAAGAGATGTTAGGTCAGGGAGCATCCAACCAGAAGACAACTAGCCAGCCTTCCTGGTGAGTGGTGCGAGTGGTGCAGACTCAAGGAAGAGAAAGATCTGTGCTTCTCATGAGCCTACTGGTGCACAGGCTGAGAATCAATCCCACCACCACCACCATAAGCAACCTGCTGGTTCAGAGGACTAGTTAAGTTGATAGCAACTAAGGTACATAAAGTAACTAAATGCTTGTATTGTTTGGTTGATTTTCAGGCCTGGGACCAGCAGTCTGAGCATCTCTTGAGAGGATGACAGTATGAAATGTAGTAAATACGGGGGATTCCCTTCTATTTTGTCTTTGAGGCCCAATATTGTTCTGCTTTATTCTGATTAATTGTTTTTGCTTTATTCAATATTCTGTTTTGATTGGTTTTATTCTGTTTTGTTTTTAGTTTGATTTTACTATACCTGATGGAATGGTCAACTATTGTGAAGATAACAAGATGTACTATCGTAGCTATTGTTTTCCTCGTATCTTGCTTTGAAGTTCTGTACCAGTCCTACTGCTTTGTTCTTTTTTTTTTTTTTTTTTTTTTTTTTTTTTTTTTTTTT
>RJWM01011279.1:0-44003 GCA_004363535.1 Dasyprocta punctata | reverse complement strand
AATAAAATTAAGGAAAAAAGACTATTAAGAGAGATAAAGAAGGTCACTACGGGAGGCTGAGGTAGGTGGAATGTTGTGAGTTCGAGGCCAGGTTGGGCAACAACGTGAGCAAGGCCAGCCTGAACTACATAGTGTGACCCTGCCTCGAAAAAACTAGGGCTGGGAGTTTGGCTCAGTGGCTTAAGCACCTGTCTGGCAGGCGTGAGGTTGGGAGCTTGATCCCTGGTGCCACCAAAAAAAAAAAAAAAAAAAAGTCACTACATCCTCATATAGGGAACAATCCAAGAGAAAGGAATAACAATCATAAATATATATGCAACAAATACCAGTGCACCCAACTATATAAAACAATTACTAACAGACATGAAAAATCAAATAAGCTCAAGTACAGTTATATTGGGAGACCTCAATATCCCACTGTCACAAAAAGACAGATCAACCAGACAAAAAAATCAATAATAAAATATTAGAACTGAATCAAACTTTTGAATAAGTGGACCAAGTAGATGTCTATAGAGTATTTCACCCTACAGCATCAGAATATACATTCTTCTCAGCTGCACATGGGATGTTCTCCAAGATAAAACATATGCTGGCTCATAGAACATGCTCAAGCAAATGCAAAGGAATTGAAATTATGCCATGCATACTATCAGACCACAGTGCAATCAAATTGGAAATCCATGCCAAAAAAATCACAAGAACTTCACAAACACATGGAAATTAAATAGCACCCTATTGAACAACCAATGGGTCACAGATGAAATTAAAGAAGAAATTAGACAGTTTTTACAGTTGAATGATATGGCCAAGAGTTTAGCTCAGCGGCACAAGCGCCTGCTTGGCAAGTGCAAGGTCATGAGTTCAATCCCCGGTATCAAAAAATAAAAAGGCAAAACAAATACAGCAGAATGATAATCACAGTACAACATACTGGAACTTGTGGGACACAATGAAAGCAGTCTTAAGAGGGAAATTTATAGCAGTAAATACCCATATCAGGAAAGCAGAGCAAGCACATATACACAACCTAATGTTGAACCTCAAACTTCTAAAAAAGAAGAATAGGCTAAGCCAAAACTCATACAAGGGAGGAAATTATAAAGATCAGAGCAGAAATTAACATACTGGAGACTAAACACAAAAACAAAAACAAAAAAAAAAAAAAAGAATCCATGAATCGAAGAGTTGGTTCTTTGACAGATTAAATAAAATTGACAAACTCTTAGCCAACCTTATCAAAAAATGGAAAGACAAGACTCAAATCCATACAGTTAGGAATGAAAAGGGTGAAATCACAACATACCCTGCAGCAATCTAGAAAATCAACCATACTTACTTTGAAAATTTGTGTTCTAATAAGACAGAAACTACAGAAGAAATGCACAGATTCCTAGATACATATGAATTACCAAAGCTGAGTCAAGAAGATATAAAATCCTAAATAACTCAAAATCAATAAATGAAATTGAAGGTGTAATTAAAAACATATCAACGAAGAAAAGCTGAGGCCCTGACAGATTCACTGCTGAATTCTACAAGAAATTTAGAGACCTAACACCACTATTTCTCAAACTCTTTAATGAAATTGAAAGGGAAGCAATACTTCCAAATTCATTCCTGGAAGCAAGCATTACCCTCAGACCAAAATCAGAGAAGGACCCAACTAAGAAAAAATTATAGATCAATTTCCCTAATGAACACTGATGCAAAAATCTTCAATAAGATACTGGCAAACAGACTACAGCAAATTGTCAAGAAGGTTGTACACCATAATCAAGTGGGATTCATCCCAGGGATGCAGGGATGATTCGACATATGTAAATCCATAAATATAATATACCGTATTAACAGAACCAAGGACAAAAATCATATAATCATCTCAATAGAAGCAGAAAAAGCTTTTGACAAAGTCTAGACCCTATTCATAATAAAACCCTACAGAACATTGAAATAGATGGTCTTTATCTCAACCTGATAAAAGCCATCTATGACAAACCAACAGCCAGCATCATTCTAAATGGACAAAAGCTGAAAGCTTTCTCTCTGAAATCAGGAACAAGATAAGGATGTCCACTGTCTCCACTCTTATTCAACATAGTCCTGGAAACTTTAGCTGGAGCAATTAGACAAGAGAAATAAATAAAAGGAATAAAGATAGGAAAGGAAGAAGCTAAACTATTATTATTTGCAGATGACATGATACTCTACTTTTTTTTCTTTTTTTGGCCACTTGGAATCCTTTATTTATTTATTTATTTATTTACTTACTTTTTATTTACAAAGAATCTACATAAAAATCAATAGAACAGACAAGTAGGTTTAGCAAGGTCATGGTACAAGGTCACAAAGTCTTGCACAGAAATCTAGTGTTGGCCTATATACGAACAATGAACATTCAAAAGTAAAATTGTAAAGGAACAAGTTACAACATCAGAAAAAAGCTTAAAATAACATTACTGTATAAATCTAGCAAAATATATTCATTATTTATATCCTAAAAACTATAAAAACTGATCAGAAGTACTCAAATACAACCAAAATAAGTGGAGAGAGACTATGCATGTGAACTGGACAAATAGCAAAACATTTATTCTCCCTAAACTTATTTATAAATTCACCTCAATATCTATCAAAATCTCAGCAGAATTCCTTTTTTTTTTTTTTTTTTTTTTTTTTCAGTGAAGGGAGGCATTGAATTTACTTCTGGACAGGCCATGTGGATGACAAAGGAGGCCATCATGCTTTTTTAAGGAAAACAAAAATCAGCTGGGCGTGGTGGTGCACTCCTTTAATCCCAGCAATCCAGAGGTTGAGGTAGGAGGAGCGTTTGTGAGTTCAAGGCCGGCTTGGGCTGCAACGTGAGCAAAGCTGGCCTGAGCTACATAGTGTGACCCTGCCTCCAATTAAGTATAAAAGTGAAGCCTGGTGTGGTGGCACACACCTGTAATCCCAGCACTCGGGAGGCTGAGGCAAGAGAATCACTGTGAGTTCAAGACCAGCCTGGGCTACAAAGTGAGTTCAAGGCTGGCCTAAACTACATAGTGAGACCCTGTCTCAAAAAACAGGATCGGGGATTTAGCACAGCAGTGTAAGCGCCTGTCTGACAGGTGCAAGGTTGTGAGTTTGATCCCCGGTATAAAAAAAAAAAAAAAAAGACACACATGCGCAACCATCATATTATCTCATTAGTGTGAGAAGCTGAAAGATACAACATATGTATATGTATACGTTTATGTATATGTATATAAAAAAGAGTTAAGATAGTTATACTACTGATTTCTCTGAGTTCACTGAAGAGAAAGATTTGTGCTAGTATTGTTCGGACAACTGAACACAGATTTCTTGTTTTCCTTGGTGAATGATTTGAGGATGACAATGTGCAGTGTATGTACCATTGTTGCCCATATGTACCCTGATTGATGTGCTTTTGTTTTAGTTTTTCTTTTTTTCTTTTTCTCTTTGAAATAAAATGGATTTGGAAAAAAAAAGGTTTACCAATAATAAAAATGATATTTGTCATCTAAGAAAAAGAGAATTTTTAAGAAGCATGTTGGGAGTGAGCAGGCTGAGATGTAACTCGATGAGCAGGTCCTGGGTTCAGTCTACAGTATCATTTCTAAAAAAGTAAAAAACATTTTTATCTCACCGGCCATCGAGCAGATGGCAAATCTTTCAGAGACTGAGTGCTCAGACTGCAACCCCAAACCTACTTATTTTTCACAAGGTGCCAACGCTGCAATTAAACTTGAATACTGAGGTTCTAGTTTAGAAAAAAAAACTGTTACCCAAGGCTGGGCTGCTGAGGTAAATTGGTTCACAGACCAAAAGAGAGGGCCCTGCATGCCGGCTGCAGCAGCGTGCCGCAGGTTCACCACCACTGCCATAGAGAAACAGCGGGCGTCGGGACAGGCACGCTTGCAGTTTGGCTTCTGCTGGCCTCCTCCTTCTTAACTACTCCCACTTCAGCTAAAAAATATCCTGGAGGTGCCAGCACCCCAGAGGCCCCTCACGCCATCCCCACTCAGATCTGAGCAGTAGACCTGTGCAGCCTGCTCCTCCTGGGAACCTGGAGGCACCACCCCGTCTCTTCTGTTCCTCCAGCCCTGTGGCAGCTGCCTCTTGAGGGTACCACATCTGGTTACTGCACCAGCTGGGTTCACTCCCCCAGCCTCCCACACTGCAGTAACCAGCTCCCTGCACACCTCCCATCTGTTTGAAATGCATGGCATGGAATCATTTTCCTGCCCAGGCCAAGAGTGACACAGAAATCCTTTTAACTCCCAGGGGGAAGAGGAAAGAGAAGCCAAAAAATGAGGAATCAGAGAGGTAAGAGGCAAACTTGGCACAGAAAGAGAAAGAGATTCAGGACGAAGGGTACAGGGGACTATGATGCAGACACGATGCCTGAGAAGAGGACAACCATTTCAGGACCAGAAAGCCACATGTGACATTCCAGCCTCAGGGACAGTGAGGGCCTCAGACTGAGCTGGAGGTGGCCACAGTGAGAATCTGTGAGGAATGAGCAGCTTGTGGGTAAGATCTGATTTCACACCTGGGCCCCTTATCTATGCAGAAGACAAGACCCAATCCAAAAGCATGAACTCGAGGTGTGATGCCATGGGGACCCAGACCGTCCTGGGTTGTGTTTGCTCAGATGCTAACACACAGACAGGACATGGACTTTGTGCTATACGTAACTTATAAGGGACTCCCAGCCGTGATTGACGTTGGCAGTTCTTCCCACCTGTCCTACAGCCCACTACAGCTGCTGGGCATGGTGGTGCACACCTGCAATCCCAGCCCTCAGGGAGGCTGAGGCAAGAGGTTCACAAATTCAAACTCAGCCTGGGAAAATTAGCAACTTAGCAAGACCTTATCAAAACAGAAAATAAAACAACAATAACAAATAAAAGAATGTAACAGAGTGGGATGGCTATTCAATCCTCAACACCAAAAAGAAAAAAGATAAAAACAATCCAAAGAGCTCCCTCTTGCAGCTGTAGGTTTATACTGTCATTCATTCAGCAACTGTGGTGTATAAAACATAACGAATAATTTATGGGAAAGTCTCTGATAAGTATTTAAAGTTCAAAAGCTTTGTTGACTCAGTCAGGCATGGTGGTGCACGCCTTTAATCCTAGCACTCGGAGGCTGAGGCAGGTGGAACGTTGTGAGTTCGAGGCCCGCTTGGGCTACAATGCAAGCTCAAGGCCAGCCTGAGCTACATAGTGCAACCCTGCTTCAAAAAACCAGGGCCGGGAGTTTGGCTCAGTGGCTTAAGCTCCTGTCTGGCAGGCATGAGGCTGTGAGTTCAATCCCCAGTGCCACAAAAAAAAAAAAAAAAGCTTTGTTGACTCAATCTAAAAAGCTTTCTACTGTTGGGACAAATCTGTCTTGGTAGCCCCACCTGGTTTATCCTCTATCTATGGGCCTTTTCCCACCTCTCATAGCTACTTTCATGACAAATGTTCCTGTTTATGAAACCCTGTGTATTGAAGGTCCCACCATGAACCACTACACTGTCAGGACTGGCAGCCCCGCCTCTACCTGTGCCCAAGTGAAGGCAGTCAGGGCAGGCACAGATGAAGTGTGTAGGGACAGTGTGCAGCCTTTCATGCTCCCCACTCATCTGGAAGCAGGGTCCCTTTTCCCTGAAAAGCTAAGGCCCTGTAGGAATCAGTGCAAGACCAGAGTTTGAATTACCAACAAGTAGTCCCTGTCTGCTTTCCTGGCAGATAATGGACAGTAGAATCTCTGTAGGGCCTGGCATTCAGAAAGAATGCAACATCAAAGCAGGAGAGACATTTAATGGCTGAGTCTGGGCAGGGAACTTAAACCAATTCCTACCTGCAGAAAGGGGAATAGGTGCCCGTTCACTGTTTTTTGGGTTTTTTGTTTTTTGGGTTTTTTTTCCCCTTGGTTTTTTTGTGGCCCTGGGGATCAAGCTCACAACCTCCCACCTGCCAGGCAAGCGTTTAAGCCACTGAGCCAAACTCCCAGCCCTAGTTTTTTGAGGCAGGGTCACACTATGTAATTCAGGCCGGCCTTGCGCTCACTTTGTAGCCCAAGCCGGCCTCAAACTCACAATGCTCCTCCTACCTCAGCCTCCTGAGTGCTGAGATTAAAGGCACGCACCACCACGCTGGGCTTCACTGTTTTGTTTTGTTTTGTTTGTACCTGGGATGGAACTCACAACCTCGCACCTGCCAGGCAGGCGGGTAGGCCACTGAGCTAAACCCCTGGCCATATTTTTTGAGACAGGGTCTCATTATGCAGTTCAGGCTGGCCTTGAACTCACTTTGTAGCCCAGGCTGGTTTTGAACTCACAATGATCCTCCTGCCTCCACATCCCGAATACCGGGATTAAAGGCGTGCACCACCACGCCCGGCTAGTCCTTTCACTCTTCTGCAGTTTGGTCTATGGATTTGCAGCCAGTCTTCACCTTGGGGATGCCAGGTAAAGTCTCAGAAATTGGAAATAACCAAGGCTCTGTTAAGCGACAGTGACTGGGAATTGAGGCTCCTGGCCCAGAAATTTTGGCAGAGAATTTGTAGTAGCTTCACAGATTATAACTGCCTGGAACCAAAGGAAAGGGAGGAGAGGGAGGCCAGGACAAGAACTACTTACTGGACAATCCTGGTGGCACACACTCGCAGGTACTTTTCTATATTGTGTGATTTAACTTTCTTAACAACTTGTGAAGCAGAATTATGCCATTTTAACTGGTAAGAAAACTAATTCTCAAAAGAAGTTATACAGTTTTCCCAGAGACACGCCAGCTACAAACTGGCTAGAACTGCCTGACTCAAGCTTGCTCCAGTGTGCTGGGAAGAGCCTCCTGGGCCTCATTAGAGCCCCCAGCAGCTGTGACGAGCCTTCGGGTAGCCCCAGGCCTAACACTGTAGTTATATCTACAGAGAGAGGCAGCTACAGTCTGAAGAAGATGGGTTGGAGGCCTAAGGAAGTTTGGTTTTTTTTGTTGTGTTTTTTGGTTTTTTTTGCGGCACCAGGCATTGAACTCACAACCTCGTGCCTGCCAGAGCAGGCGCTTAAGGCACTGAGCCAAACTCCCGGCCCTGGTTTTTTTGAGGCAGGGTCGCACTATGTAGCCCAGGCCAGGCTTGCACTCGAGTTGTAGCCCAAGCCGGCCTCGAACTCACAACGCTCCGCCTACCTCAGCCTCCCGAGTGCTGGGATTAAAGGCGTGCGCCACCACGCCTGGCTGGAAGTTTGTTTTTGTTTCCCCCTCCTTCAGGAGTCCTGGCTCCTAACCTTCCTACCCCAAGGCCCATCTCTTCCAAAGGTAGCATCCAATTACTGAGATGCACTCCCAAGGGAAGGCAGTTCCAGCCCAACAGGCTTCCAGGGGCCTGGTTCCTCTAACTACTGGAGGCTGGCCTGCCTTTCTGACCCTACTCCCTGTGCTAGAGTTTAGCTTAAAGAATGGCTCCTCAACTGTCACAAAGAATCAACAACTGGGATCTCATCGTATTAAAAGCTTTTGCACAGCAAGAGAAATCACCAAGAGAGTGAAGAGACAACCCACAATGTGGGAAAAAATGTTTCCCAACTGTTCCTCAGACAAAGTACTACTATCAAAAACATATAAAGAACTCAAAAAAATCAGACCTCCCAAATTTAAAGACCCAGTTCAAAAATGGGCAGCTAGCCAGGCACGGTGGCGCATGTCTTTAATCCCAGCACTCGGGAGGCTGAGGCAGGAGGATCGTTGTGAGTTCGAGACCAGCCTGGGCTACAAAGTGAGTTCAAGGCCAGCCTGAACTGTATAGTGAGACCCTGTCTCAAAAAAAAAAAAAAAAAAAATAGGGCTGGGGATTTAGCTCAGTGGCTTAAGTGCCTGCCTGGCAGGTGCAAGGTTGTGAGTTCAATCCCCAGTAAAAAAAAAAAAAAAAACTATATATATATACCCAAATTAAAACAACACTGAGATTTTACCTCACAAAGAAAGGCCATTATCAAGAAATCAACCAATAACAAATGTTATTATTGCTGTGGGGAAAAAGGAACCCTTCTCCACTGCTGATGGGAATGCAGACTGGTGCAATCACTGTGGAAATCCGTGTGGAGATTCCTCAAAAAACTAGGACTAGAGCTGGGCGTGGTGGCACATGTCTTTAATCCCAGCACTCAGGAGGCTGAGGTAGGAGGAGTGTTGTAAGTTCGAGGTCGGCTTGGGCTACAATGCGAGCGCAAGGCTGGCCTGAGCTACACAGTGCGACCCTGCCTCAAAAAAACAGGGCCGGGAGTTTGGCTCAGTGACTTAAGTGCCTGTCTGACAGGTGCGAGGTTGTGAGTTCAATCCCCAGTGCCACAAAAAAAAAAAAAAAAAACTAGGACTAGAGTTCTCATTCAACCCAGCAATTCACCTTCTGGGTATCTTCCCAAAATAAAAGCATCATACTACAGTGGTATATTTGCACCCATGTTTATAGCAGCACAATTTGTAATAGCTAGATCTTGGAAACAACCTAATGCCCATTGACTAAGGAATGGATAAAAAGATGTGGTATTTTTATACAAGGGAGTACTACTCAGTCATAAAGAAGGATAAACTGGAGACTTTTATAGGTAAAGGGATGCAACTGCAGAACATACTCTTAAGTGAAATGAATCAGATTCGTTTGTGTAAACATTCTATTGTCTCTCTAATGTGAGAAGCTGAAAGAAATAATATATAAATATATATGATAATTAAGATAGTTATACTACTAATTTCTCTTAGTTCATTGAAAAGAAAGGTTTGTGCTAATACTGTTTGGACAATTAAATGGTGATACCTTGTCCTCTGAGTAACTAATTTAAAGATAACAATATGCAATGTATTAACAATGTGCATGTACTAATTTCTTTTAGTTCATTGAAAAGAAAGGTTCGTGCTAACACTGTTTGGACAATAACATGCCAATACCTTGCACTCTGAGTAACTAATTTAAAAATAACAATATGCGCCGGGCGTGGTGGCTCACCCCTTTAATCCCAGCACTCGGGAGGCTGAGGTAGGTGGAGCGTTGTGAGTTCGAGGCTGGCTTGGGCTATAATGCAGCGCAAGGCCGACCTGAGCTACATAGTGCTACCCTGCCTCAAAAAACCAGGGCCGGGAGTTTGGCTTAGTGGCTTAAGCACCTGCCCTGGCAGGCGCGAGGCTGTGAGTTCAATCCCCGGTGCCAAAAAAAAAAAAAAAAAAAAACAATATGCAATGCATTAACCATTGTTACCTTCTAATTATCTTGTTTTGAAATTTTGTTTTAGCCAGGCATGGTGGCACACACCTTTCATCCCAGCACTTGGGAGGCTGAGGCAGGATGATCGTTGTGAGTTCGAGACCAGCCTGGGCTACAAAATGAGTTCACGTCCAGCCTGAACTGCATAGTGAGACCCTGTCTCAAAAAACAGGACCAGAGATATAGCTCAGTGGCTGAAGCACCTGCTTGGCAGGTGTGAGGTTGTGAGTTTGATCCCTGGTACAAAAAAAAAAAAAAAGGAGATTTTGTTTTATTGTTTTCACTTTAAAATTAAAAAAAAGAATGACTCCTCAGCTGCCACCATAGTTTTTCAGTCCGCCCTACACTGCACCTCCCCTCTCCCGGGTTCCCACCTCCCAGTGTGGCCATTTGGCTAGAGTAGCTTGAGCTTTAAATTTCCAAAAAAGTTCAGAAAACCAGGGTCCCAGAATGCCAGCTCTGGCAATCTAGTGGTCCTGGGGGAGAGGCTCACAAACTACCCCACTCAGGCTAAGTGACAGCCTTTGCTTTCCATGTATTGCCAGCCTTGGTTTAGCAGGGAAAGTAGAGGTTTTTTAGTGGGGACAGGGCAACATGAGCACAAATTACACAAGGTATAGAACTCCTGAGCTGCACTAGGAATCCAGTTCTGCAGGATTCCAGAAGCGAGAGCCACTACTTCTGCTTGAGAGTGATCCAAAAACTAGAAAGAATGTGATGGGAAAAGGGATGTTCAGGAGTAAGTTCTCAGAATCAAAGAGAACCAAGGGCAAGGCCTAGAGGGACTGGTGTGTCATTAGTTAAGGTGAAAACTTCCACCAAGCCTTCCACCATTGCTCAGGGGTCCCCTGAACAGGGCCAGGGCCCATCCCACTGCTGCCAAAACTCTTAAACAATCCTTCCTGTCCACAGTCTGAGGTCGCCACTGTCACTGATGTCTGGAGGCCAGAAATAGAGATGAGTCACTTGGCCTTCGAATGTGCTTAATCTAATGCTTAATTCATTTAAGATGAAATAGTGGCCTTTTTCAGTAGAGCTTCTGGATGTGGTGCCAGGGTCCCAACGCTCACATTATTCCTGAACATTGCTTTCTGATAGAAAACAGTCACACTACCCTCTAATCCAGCCCAAAGATTGCACTGGCAGGGAAGGAGGTACTGGGATCACCACTAAATTGTAGTGCAATGTAAGCGATCTCATTCTCTTTTTCTAATGGCTTGTCAGACAGGGGTCCCAGAGGTGGGATGAAGGTGAGGGGAAGCTCATCTCTCAGGTTGGGATGATAGCATTAAACATGTATCCCAGAGGGATGAATCCCCACAGGTTCTCCAAACATACACAGGACAGCTCCTGTGTCAGCATAAGCAGGGCTGGCCAGGCAGGAAGAGATCTGTCAGAATTCCAGTGAGCAGGAAACCAATGCAATATGGAGCAGTCTGGTTGATGACATAACAGACCCAGGGGTGGGATCGTCGGTCACTATGTAGTAGGGAGCATAAAGCACAAGGTTGGGTTCAGACCTGTGAGGGAACTCCAGGGTCACAGTGCAACCTCATGGCCTTAAAGCCAAGCCAGCAAATTACTGCTCTGGGCTCCTCCCATCTGATGGGAAGGACCAGGATGGCTTCCAGAACAGAAGGTGGAGGAGATGATGGAATGGTGTCCTTAGAAAGACATTCTTTCATAAAATAATAAGAAAGAAAGAAAGAAACAAACAAACAAAGAAAGAAAGAAAGAAAGAAAGAAAGAAAGAAAGAAAGAAAGAAAGAAAGAAAGAAAGGAAGAAAAATTCCTGATAAGGTGACAGAGTGTCTTGCCCATCAGGGCTGCTACAGGAAAGTACCACAGACAGAGTAAGCTATAAATAACAAAAATTCTGGTTCATAGATGGTAACTTTTCACTGTGTCTTCATGTGGTGGAAGGGCAGGAAAGTCATCTGGGGCCTCTTTTATGAGAGCACTATGCCTCTCATGACAGTTCTACTATGATGACCTACTCTCCTCCCAACAACCATTCCAATGCCATCACATTAGGGATTAGGCCTCATCATATAAATTTAGGTTGACAAAAACATTCAGAGCAAAGCATAGAGTTGCAAAAAGATCTGGGAGTCTGGGACAAATCTTTCCAGGTGGGGAGAAAGTAGATGAAGAGTGGATAAGGTCGGCTTCCTGCTTCACTTAGTTATCTTCACCAAGGGCAGAATGTGAGGGAAGCTGCATGGAGAAGTCCAAAATGAGGTAGTGTAGGCAGTGTTTTAAAAAACACAGACTTGACTTGGGATATAGCTTGGTAGAGTAATAGCCTGGCATGCACATGGTCCTGGGTTCCATCCCCAGTGCTGGAAGGGGAGGGAGGGTGGGATGGAGACAGGGTAGAGTGGAGGGAGGAAGGGAGGGAGGGAGAGAGAAAAGAAGGGAGGGAGGGAGGGAAAAAAAGGAAAAGAAAGGCAAGGCAAGGCATATTTTTGGACTCCACCCCAGATCACTGAATCGTACTCTGAGGGTAAAGTTCAAGTACTGCTTCTATAAGCTCTGCAGATGACTGTTGAATGTTAAAGTAAAGAAACCACTGACTTAAGACATAGTCACAAGCCACTTTAGGCCATGCTGTTTTCATCAGTAAATGAGGATAACAATAGTGCTTACCTCATATGGTTATTGTGAGGGATTTAGCACACGGCTTGGTGCATAGGAAGCCTTCGATAAATGTCAGTTACTATTACTATTATCTCCCATCTAATCTGCAAAACAAAAAGAATCCAGGGCCTGTAGCATCCTCTTCCTGGACTTTCTGGTAAGTGTCATCTGCTCTGGACCCACAGCGACTGGAAAACACCAGGTGTACCCCCTCACAGCTGGCAGAAGGGGAAGAAGGAGCACTGGGAGCTGCTGGGAGGTACCCTGGTTTAGACCCCAGCTCTGTAGCTGCCAGCTGTGTGAACCAAGAGCTGTCAGGGATGACGCCTCTTTGCATCTCCCACGCAGTGGAACAGGGGGCATGCCGGAAGCTCAGCCCTCACTAAAGAGTGAAACTGACCTCAATGGCTACATGTTCCATGCAACAGCCTGAACCAATGCCATCATTATTTGAAAGCTATGTAATCAAAGAACAGATTCAAAGGATCCATGTGTCTGCGCTGAGACTTTTGTTAAAGAAGTGTGGGGATGGGCACTAACCTCCTGGTAGGAATACCCTTACACTTCTGCAAGGGCAGATTTGGGTCAAGGGCAGCACTGCTCAAGAGGACCCAGAGCATAAACAGCAGGAACTGAGTCTGTGGTGGCCATATCTGGAAGAAGGCATTGCACAGGAGGAAAGAAAAGGGGCACCTACAGGCCTCATGGAGCAAACGAAAAGCTTCTTTACCTGAAAGTGAATTTCACAGGTACTGAAATCTCCTGCGTTTATAAATGGCACATCATTTCAAACAGTTGCTCTCATTTTTCTTCGAAGATGTCACTTTTTTTTTAAGATCACCTTTAAAATATTTTTTTCAATTTTTCTATTTTCATCAGAGAGAGTCAGCAAGATGTTAATCAGCCTTAACACACCTGCTTATTTCCTATTTAGTAAGGAAGTTCTGTGAGGAGCAGCATTTACAGCTGCAAGAGGTGAAATCCCACCCTGGGAAATAAGATGGGTGAACTACGAGTCCAGAAGAAGCATCAGAATCAAAGAGCCTAACGCTGAATTTCCTGTATTCACACATGTATAATTGTAGTTTAACTACCAGGCCTCTTTTGGCTGCCTCCTCCTCTTCATGCAGCTGCCAAGCAGTGGTTTGGGTAATGATCACAATTTGCTGTATCTTCAGTTTGTCTTTGTGCAAAATGAAATCATTATTGTGAGATAAAATGAAGCACTAGTATGGGATTTAGGAATGCTCGGGGATTTTCCTTCAGATCTGTCGTGCTGGACTCTGGCCTTGACCTTCAGCTTCTCCAGGTCCTCGGATCTTCTTTCTATTTCAGAGAAATCCTACACTGCTCTGTGAATCTCATGGGTCCTAAGCCCACCTCCCACCCATATCTGAACAGGGTTTAAGGCTTAGAGCAAATTGTCCTACAATTAAATTTAAAGCAGTACCCCAATAATCAGTAACCCTGATTGGTTCCTACCATCTTATCCATGCCATCAGAAGTATGGGTTCAAGACCACTGGCCAGGGATCAGCCTTCCTTCCCTGATCCCTCGCTCCCTGCACCAGTCATTTAAAGTATACAAAAATGCAGACTTCCGTGTGAGCCAGAGTGTCCAGGTAGCTATTAAAGTATTGCCCACCTCCCCATTTCCACTCCATCCCACTCCAGGGAAAATTCAGGGTCTTCTCTGTGCTCAGTGGATAATGAAGATAGTCCAACCCCTCAGCCTGACTCCAAGAACACCCCTGTTTCCAACACCTGCCATCTGTTCAACCACTATAGGAAATATATGGCCTTAGGGAAGAGGATGAGGTACCAGTAGAAGCTAGACTTTGGGCATGGGCATGACTCTCACAAAAACTATTATTCTCTCTCCAGAGATGGGAGAAGGATCTGTGTGCTCCATTTACCCAATGTCAGAAGATTCCCAGTACCTAAAACCTGTCCTGGTGTTCCTCAGTCCACAGATCGAAATTTCTGCTCCTTAGTGAACCCAGTCCCACTGAAACGAATTACAGAGAAAGAAAGAAAACCCAATGGGAGGAGGGGGAGGAAGGGAAGGAAGGGGACAGAAAAAGAATTAAGATGTGTTATGTACGCGTACAAACTCTCCATGATTAGTGTAATTATTATGCACTCCAAATATGTACTAATAAAAATAAATTTTAAAATAAAAACAAGAAGAAGAAAAAAACAAATTCTTATACATCCAGTGTGGTTTCTGACAGACTGGTTCTTTTCAGCAAGCAGTGAGAGGCAGGAACAAACAGAGGGAAGGACAGCCTTGCAGAACATTCTGGAATCATGATCTGTGAGCAGAAAGGAGCTATGCATCCAGCCAGCAATGGTCAGACACAGGAAATGCAGTGTCTGGCTGCTGGCCATTCTTACCCTGTCCCACCCATAGTATCACTGGCCCCATCCTGACCCCTGGTGGCTGCCTATTAGATAAGGCAGGAGAGCTTCCCAAGCACCTCCCTGCTTCTGGGCAGAGGGTAACTAGCAGGTCCCACCACAGAGCCTCTCGCCCCACAGACCTCAGCCAGGCCCCCCAAAACTGACAGCATGTTTCTTAGAGTCCCTCCAGTAGGTTTACTCCATTGGAGTCACCAGATACCTTTTTAATATACATCTGATAATCAAACAAATGCACATAAAGAAAGCACTTTTTACCTGTTAAGCTGGTAGTGAAAGAGAGAGAGTTACAACTACAGGTCAGTGCAGGTTAGGGTACAATAAGATCAGCACTTTCATGCTCAATTGTTGAGAGTGTAAATCTGTACTACTGTTCTAGAAGTGATTGTGACAAAATAAAGTCAGTCTTCTTTAAAAATAGACTAACATAACATGATACCTTGGATGTTAAATGAATGGGAGAGGAAAAAATAAGATTAGCCAAGACTGATAATTACTAAAGCTGAGCAATGGGTACATAGAGGTTCTTTATTCTATGTGGTATGCCCTGGTGCTTTTTTTTTTAATTTCCTGGATAAAATATTTGAATAAAACATCAGAGATACAAAGATTTATACAGCAATGTTAATTTTAATGATATAAATGTGCAAACAGTATAAAAGTGCTATGCTAGAACAGTTCAACAAATTATGGTGCATCCAAACAGCCAAATATTATGCAGCCATTAAAGATTCGAGGATTTTTAATGACATGGAAATCACTTACAATGTAAAGCTAAGCAAGTAAGTAGGATACAAAATCATATGTGTGACATTTAACAAATTGAGTTAAATTTAAAAATGCAAAGAAAAGATTATATAAAAATACACTGAAGGATTTGTTACATAGTCAGACTATTGGGTGATTTTTATTTTTCTTCTTGGATTATAATATATTTTTCTTCTTGGATTATAATATATTTTCCTAATTCTTCAATGAGTATATCTTACTTTTAAAACAGGACTCCCCAAAATACATCTATTAAAGCATTCTAACTTGGGAGTCTGATAAATATTGTTCTCCAAGGGTTGCCATATATTAGCTTGGCAACACTGAGCTAATTAACTTCTGAATCTCAGATTCAGCACCTTTAAAAGTGGCACAGTGCCAAGCTATTTTTCAAGCCACCATTTACTGGACACTTGCTAAATGTTATACATACCATTCATATATATAATTCATACATGATTGCTTCAATTTCAGCAATAAGCTGTGGAATAGATTATGATGTTCCTGTTTTAGAGATATACAAACTGCAGCTCAGAAAAGACAGATACTGTGCTCAGGTTTTTCCATCTTTGGAAGCCCAGCACTTATCCTCCAGCCTGGACTGCTCACAGTTACAGTTTTGATTCGAGGACTGGATGAGGTAATACAGAAGGAGTGCCAAGCACAGTACCCAGCTCCTAGTGCAGAGCTGCTCCCATTAACATTGGCTCCCTTTCCCATGACACCTAAATGTTCCTAAGTTGTGGTAAACTAAAAAATGACTCTCTGAAAAAAGTGTCCCTTCCCTGAAAAGGGGTACTGCAGGACCTGGTAGGGAGAGACTAAAAAGGGGATGCAAGGTTGACTCTCTCTAAGAAATATGAAGAACCCTGGAATGTGTGTCCAGGGTTCTCCTGTTCAAAATTTCATCAGGGCTTCATCAAACCCTGCACCTTAATATGCATCTCAGAATGCGTTACAGAAGCACCCACCAATTAGGCATTTTGCCTCATCTCTTGCTCAACAACAGGGCACAGAGCCGAGCGTGGTGGTTCACGCCTTTAATCCCAGCACCTGGGAGACTGAGGTAGAAGGAGCGTTGTGAGTTCGAGGCCGGCTTGGGCTACAACATGAGTGCAAGGCCAGCTTGAGCTACACAGTATGACACTGCCTCAAGAAAACTAGGGCTGGGAGTTTGGCTCAGTGGCTTAAGCGCCTGTCTGGCAGGTGTGAGGTTGTGAGTTCAATCCCTGGTGCTGCCAAAAAAAAAAAAGAGAGAGAGAGAGCACAGCTCTCCCAGGCCCATAGATTGCTTTTTCTTGTTTTTCCCCTTTCTTTTAGAAAAGGGGAATCACAGGGACAAGGTACTGTGTGGAGAAGGAAGGGCTAAATATCTAGGGTTGAGCAATGCAGCTGGGCCTGGCCCAGAACTCCCTTGTGTGGGAGTCCGCTTCAATGCCTCCTTTCCTAGGGAGCCAGCTGAAGTTCAGTTCCACCCTAGTTCCTATTTCTACCCTGTGAATTTGTCAGGGCACTAACCACACTAGAAAGCTTGATAACTGTCTGTCTTCTGTACAAGATAGGAAACTCCATGAGGGCAGGCACCAGGTAGTCTCCCCCTGGAACTCTAGCTCCTGGCCATGTGCCTGGTAGGCAGTGAACTACGTAGATGGTGAATGGAGAAATGAACTCTCCAACAACAGTCATGTCCCAAGTGGAACCATTGCTTCCTTGTTCTGTGCCAGACACTCAAAAGACGTGGTCCCTCCACTGTAGGCCTAGCACTCACAGGTTTCTTTTCATATAAAATTTGAGAAAAACACAATGCAAGGGAAATCCCTATTTCATGTTCTTTATTTTACCAAAATACTCAAAATGGAGATTTTGAGTCTAAGGGAGGTTCCCAAGCACATGGAACTCTGGGATGAATTACTTGACTCAAAAAATCTGAAGTCTGCTGTGGGTGTAGCTTACTGGTGGAACATATGCTTAGCATTCCCAGGCCGCTGGGTTTGAGCCTTAGCACCAAAAGAAAATTCATGTAGTGTTATAATCCTAGTTCTGCTACCTCTGCTTTGTGGTTTCTCCTGAGTGACTTCCTCTTCTGGCCTTATTTCTCTTCTCTAAAATGGGGCAGGGGGCTGTTCAACCAATTGAGTGTATCTCTCTACCTACTGTGTGTAATTGGACACAGTAAAACACAATGTGCTCCTCCTTCCCAAGTGCGTAGGGGCAGGGATAGAACTAGGTGCAAATCCCTGAAAAGGAAGAGAACTCTGTGTGCCGACATCTGTCTGTAAACACTAAGGTCCAGATGTGCTGCCCCTCTCTGGCGAGGGGACAGAAATAGAGGGATGGTGAGCCAGAAAGTTCCTTGCCACAAGACGAACCTACCCAAACATATTTCTGTGTCTTTGCTTCTAGGTTCACAAAAGACAAGACTCCAAAGCCCCCAAATCTTCATTCTCTAGCCAAGTTTGAGCACCACACCCCAACACAAAAACAACACACCTCTCTCCCTTTAGAGGGCCAACCCTGGGAGAAACGATTGATGAGGGTAGACGATGGTGAGATCTGGAAAAGCATCTATGGAGCCAGGCTTTCAGGCAGAAAAGTGGCGTGTTCACCTCTCCTCCTGGGGCCCCCCTAAGCAGCACTTCTGGCTCTCTCACCTCAATTTTGGCCTGCCAGGATTTCTATACCCAAGCCTGCCCGTCCCTGCACCCTGCAGTGCCGTCTCCCTCCTTTCACTACCCTTATTTTGCTCTCAATCTCCATATCTGTTTGTGGATTTCCCCTTCTTTTCTCTCTGCTAGTCCCCTCCCTGGCCATCCCTCACCAGCACCAGGCTGGGCATCCCTCCCTCCCTTCCTCCCTGGCTGTATCTGCCACCTCTTTAGCTCTCTCCCCTGCATCTCTTTCTTTGTATTCTGCTCGCCCTTTCCCGGCCTCTAGAGCATCTCTCCTCCCCCGCCTGGCTTCGGCCTCCCCCTGCTTCCCCATCTTCAGCTCAGTCTCCTCCCTCCAGCTCCTCTCTCCTCCTCTCGCCTCACCCCACTCCCTGCCTGAATGCCAGGGTTTCTTTCTACCCTGGGGGTCTCCATACCTTTCACTCCTCCTCCCCACTGCCTCCTCTTTCACTGCAGGATTAGTGGGTACCCATTCTTTTCTTCCTGGGCACACACCCCACTCCCTACCATCCCCATCGTTGCCACTGATTCTTCATCGTCTCGTCTTCTCCCCACCCTCTCCTCTCTCTTTTCTCTTCTCTCTGCCCCTTTAAATCTGCCTAGCCCAGCCTCCCCCGTGATGCTGGGATGGAGCAAACATTGATTTGTGCTGGGATGGAATCGGAATTTTGATTTTTTTTCTTTTTCTTCTCCCAACCAAAAGAAGAAAAAATAATAAAAACACTCCCTCTTGATAGCCCCCCCTTCTCAACCAGCTCCCAGTTCCTCTTGCCTATCTCTATCCAAGGCAGATTTTTTTTCCCTACATTATTCTCTTCTCCCCCCACCCCTGCCACTACCTCACCCCCCAGCTGAGGAGAGAGGGGACTCTCCCACAGGTCCCCCGCCTTGCCTTCTCTCTCTGGGTTGGAGCAGTCTCTCCGGAAGAGGAGGGGGCTTGGCTAGCCCGGGTGGGAGTGGAGGTATCCTGCCATGGACGCCGTGCCTGGGAGGCAGCCTGCGCCTCAGCCCACATGGTGAGTACCTGCCTCCTCCTTTCCACCCGTCTGCCCATCCCCACCCTGGCCTTTCCCCTACGGAGCTTCCCCCATCTCTATACCTTTCCCCACAAACGGTCTTCCCACCTCGGTCCCATCTCCCCGCTACAGCCTCTACCCCCCCACCCCCACCCCACCCCCCGGTTTGCTGGGGAGGCCAAAGAACCAGGACAGAGGAGTTTAATATCAGCTGGGAAAGCAGTGGCCTACGGCTCTGCCTAGCTCCCTCTCAACCCCCACCCACCCACCAATTGCCATTCCTACTCGGCAATCTAGGGTTCTAGGTTGAAGAAGTGGGACTCCTGCTTGAGGTTGGAACCCCAAGTCCTGGGAGGAGCCCTCTACAAGTTGAGAGGATGGACAAGCCCCCGCGCCCCCAAAGCTTGGGAGCGGCTGCAAGCTGCTGCTGACGGGCGGGGGAGGGGACCCTGGGGGGCGGTGCTGATGCTCCTGAGCTACCTGGCCAGGGAGTGGTGGGCAAAGAGGAGGGGTCTCGCTCTCCATTTGCCCCCTTCTTTCTCCACAGCCACTCAGGATGAGGGTCCGGCCCTGCCTGCCCGCGCTGGGGCCCCTCCGCCCAGCCCCGGTCTAACTGCCCCCGCCCCCAGGCCTCGCCCGGCCCCCAGGCCCCCAGCCGGCTCTCCAGCCCCAGGATGCGCTGAGCCGCCGGGGGGCTGAGGCCGCGCCAACTACATGCATGTCCCCCGGGGGCAAGTTCGACTTTGACGACGGGGGCTGCTACGTGGGGGGCTGGGAGGCGGGGCGGGCACATGGCTACGGCGTGTGCACGGGGCCCGGCGCCCAGGGCGAGTACAGCGGCTGCTGGGCGCACGGCTTCGAGTCACTGGGCGTCTTCACCGGGCCCGGTGGACACAGTTACCAGGGCCACTGGCAACAGGGCAAGCGCGAAGGGCTGGGCGTGGAGCGCAAGAGCCGCTGGACGTACCGCGGCGAGTGGCTGGGCGGACTGAAAGGGCGCAGCGGCGTGTGGGAGAGCGCGTCCGGCCTGCGCTACGCAGGACTCTGGAAGGACGGCTTTCAGGACGGCTACGGCACCGAGACCTACTCCGACGGAGGTGCTGGGCCCGGCCCACTGCTGTCCGCCCTCTCATCCGCGTGCACCCCACGCCGGCCTGACCCGCGGATGCCTTCCCCAGCCATTTGCCCCCCACACCCTGCTGTTCCCCACGCGCCTTCCTCAGACATATGCGCCCCCTACGCCCATTCTGCTTTTCCGTATACCCATCTGTCCCGCATACTGTTCCCCATCCTATGACCCTAGCCCCATTTTTCTGCTTCTCCCACCTGCACACGCATGCCTTCCTCCCCTGATTGTCTTCTGCCTGCTTCTCGCTCTCTACCTGCGGGTCCCAGACTATGCTCTACCTGCCTGTAGGCTCACACCACTGCCCCAGTCAGCATGTCCCTCACTATCCTGTTTGCCTGTCACAAGCTTATCTTATTCACCCCCCCACCCCACTGTATCAGCCTGTCCCTTACACCCTCTATCCATCACACAGCCCCAGCCGCTGCCCTGTCTTCCCGTCTGCCCACAGTGCCAGAATGCACGTGGCTCCTGCTACCTGCACTTCACTGCTTGGCTACACCTTGCGACCCTGCCTGGCCTGGCTGCCTCTCCCAGTGTCCTTCCAAGCCTCCATGCCAGCTGCCTCCACCTCTCCCACCTGACACTTGGGCTTCCAAGGGTTTGGGGGCCTGGGATACAAGGCGCCTGAGAGCCGGGTTCTGACTCTCTTCCACCCCTATTCGGCCTGCAGGCACCTACCAGGGCCAGTGGCAGGCGGGGAAGCGCCATGGCTACGGGGTGCGCCAGAGTGTACCCTACCATCAGGCGGCGCTGCTGCGCTCACCCCGCCGCACCTCCCTGGACTCAGGCCACAGCGACCCCCCGACGCCGCCCCCACCCCTGCCCCTGCCCGGCGATGAGGGAGGCAGCCCAGCCTCTGGCTCCCGGGGCGGCTTCGTGCTGGCCGGGCCTGGAGACGCGGACGGCGCATCCTCCCGCAAGCGCACTCCAGCAGCAGGTGGATTCTTCCGCCGCTCGCTGCTGCTTAGCGGGCTCCGGGCAGGCGGGCGTCGCAGTTCCCTGGGCAGCAAGCGGGGATCCCTGCGCAGCGAGGTGAGCAGCGAGGTGGGCAGCACCGGACCACCGGCTTCCGAAGCCAGCGGGCCCCCAGTGCCAGCGCCTCCAGCCCTCATCGAGGGCTCAGCCACTGAAGTGTACGCGGGCGAGTGGCGAGCCGACAGGCGCAGTGGCTTCGGAGTGAGCCAGCGCTCCAACGGTCTGCGCTATGAGGGCGAGTGGCTGGGCAACCGACGGCACGGCTACGGGCGCACCACCCGTCCGGACGGCTCCCGTGAAGAGGGCAAGTACAAGCGCAACCGGCTGGTGCACGGGGGCCGTGTTCGCAGCCTCCTGCCTCTGGCCCTGCGTCGGGGCAAAGTCAAGGAGAAGGTGGACAGGGCCGTCGAAGGCGCCCGTCGAGCCGTGAGTGCTGCCCGCCAGCGTCAGGAGATCGCCGCTGCCAGGTGGGCTAAGAGGAGAGGGTGCTGTAGGTACAGGAAAGTCGAGGGGCGTCTAAGAGGGGATCAAGAGCCAAGGCCCAGGGCCTGATGGGAAAGAGAATACCTAAAGCCGGGCAGTTGCAGCCCTGGGATTTGGGGTGTTTATATCTGAGGCTACAGGTGGATGTGGGTGTACCTGGGTGGCTGGGTATTCGCGGAAGTGGTGCAAAACTGTGTCTCAGTGTCTTTTCTGTGGAGATGTGTGTTTATTGAATCCATTGTTGTGTGTGGGAGTAGCAATGAGCCTTCTTTGTTCCTGCCCAGAAACTTCTTCAAACTCACCGATCTCTGGTCTTCCTCTTGCAGCTCATTCAGCCTTCTGGCCTCAGGCTGGGAGCATCAGCCTTGGGCAGAACTGGGAGTGGTCCCTTCCTAACCGTGCACCAGCCAGGCACCATTTCAGCCTTAGGCCTTGGGGAGATTTAATTTATGCAGCCTGTCTACCTCCCTGAGAAAGCTAGTCTCTCCCAGTTTTGCTTTCCCTGACTTTAACCCATAGGTGAAGGTATGGCGAAAGGAGACTTAACTATAAATGAAAATTTCATTCTGTAAATCAGATTACATTTCCATGCATCAGGAACCTTGCTATCCAAAGCAGTGCTTCCCAACAATAATGTAATGTAAGCTAAATAAGTCATTATAAATCTTTTTTAGCCACATTAAAAATAAAAAGACGGGCAACCCATTCAGAACCTCTTCTGTTTCTCTCACGGACAGAAGCTTTCTTTCTCTCGATAAATATATTCTACTCTTTAAAAAAATAAAAAAATAAACCGGGCGTGGTGGCGCACGCCTTTAATCCCAGCACTCGGGAGGCTTAGGTAGGAGGAGCAGTGTGAGTTCGAGGCCGGCTTGGGCTACAACGCGAGCGCAAGGCCGGCCTGAGCTACATAGTGCGACCCTGCCTCAAAAAACCAGGGCCGGGAGCCGGGCGTGGTGGCGCACGCCTTTAATCCCAGCACTCGGGAGGCTGAGGTAGGCAGAGCGTTGTAAGTTCGAGGCCGGCTTGGGCTACGACGCGAGCGCAAGGCCGGCCTGAGCTACATAGTGCTACCCTGCCTCAAAAAACCAGGACCGGAAGTTTGGCTCAGTGGCTTAAGCGCCTGCCCTGGCAGGCGCGAGGTTGTGAGTTCAAGCCCCGGTGCCGCAAAAAAAAAAAAACCAAAAAAACCACGGCCGGGAGTTTGGCTCAGTGCCTTAAGCGCCTGCCCTGGCAGGCTCAAGGTTGTGAGTTCAATCCCCGGTGCCGCAAAAAAATAAAAAAAATTTTAAAAATTTTTTAAAAAATAAATAAAATAAATAAATAAAAATAAAAGGACACAGCACCTGCCTGGCAAGCATGAGGTCCTGAGTTCGATTCCCTGTACCAAAATAAATAAATAAATAAATAAATAAATAAGAAATGGGTGGAAAAAAACTTTAAAACTCAAAATATTTCAAGTCATAATCAATGTAGTTATTGAGATTATACATTACCTTTGGACCAAGCCTTTGAAATCTAATGTGTAAATTACATTTATAGCACATAATTTTCATTCAGACTAGTTACATTTCAAGTGTTTAATAGCCATTTATGGCTTGTGACTCTGAATTAGATACCACAGATGTAAAGAAAGCCAAAAATCTATTTGTAATTGGATTCATGGGCCCCTGATTTATAAAGTTCACAATTTGAGTGTTTATATATTGAAGTTTCTTTAAAAGAGATGAGAGCATAGTTAAGAGATTTTATTAACATTTGAAAGTGTTCCAGAGAGCTAGATAGAGATCGGGATATGTCCAAATATAATTCAGTGAATTTATATAATAGGTCACAGGTTATGTGTGTGTGGGTGTGGGTGTGTCTTTGTGTTTATGCCTGAGTATGAACATGTCAAATCCAGAGTAATGCCTGTGCCAGAGAATGTACATCTGTAGATGTATCTGAGTCTGGTAGTTAGGATCCAGGGCTTTAAGCCAAGGAAGGGGGAGGGCAGAGCAACAGGGAACATTTTGGGCTAGATAAGGTGGAGGCATGTGCAAGAAAAAACTGATCTCAGTAACTAGAGGATCAGGCTGTGGGAAGAGACTGGTTGGTATCCCCAGCAACAGGCCTGGCAACTCTGATTGGCTACTGGCTGCCATGGGAACAGCACAGCCTCAACAGCAGGTGCCTCTGCCAGGTAGCCTGAGCCTGGCCTTGATGCCTGAACACAAAGTTGACTGCTTAACTGTCATCATCCATACCCTCCAGACACAAAAACACAGGCCCTTGTCATGTCATGGTTGTCAAGAGAACGCAATGAAACTCAAGACCATGATTTCATACCCTTCCCCAAACCCAAGATCAGCTCAGTTGCAGGACAGGGTGAGTCATAAGGCAGTCTGAACACCCTAAGACAGCAAAGAACAGTGTTGGACTTAAGACTACAGTGGACATCACTATCCTTCAGGTCTAGATTGCCTTTCTAAGCCAGATAAAGCAGACCTGTGGCCAGACGGAGTCAGGGGTCTTGAATCATTCAAGCCCATAGCAAATCTGTCTGATTATCTCTGCTCCTTTGTCCCACATTTGAGTCAGGATTACAGAGCTAATTTAATGATTGCAAGCCATCTACAACTAATAGCAGAGAGAGGAAGGGAAGGAAAAATTGAGGAAGCATCTGACATCAGGAAAACTGAGAAACAACAATGAACAAAGGATTGATAATGCTTCAAGGTGACCTGTACCTAGGGAGCAGGACAAGATGAAACAGAGGTGAGCCAGGCCTGGTGGCTTACATCTTTAATCCCAGCACTCAGGAGGCTGAGGCAGGAGGAGCGTTGTGAGTTCGAGACCAGCCTGGGCTACAAAGTGAGTTCAAGGCCAATCTGAACTGCATAGTGAGACTCTATCTCAAAAAATAGGGCTGGGGATTTAGCTCATTGACCTAAGCAACTGCCTGGCAGACTCGAGGTTGCGCATTCAATCCCCAGTACAAAAAAAAAAAGATGAAACAGGGCTGTGGAATGGAGACTAGGAGCTTACCCAGAAAGAATAATTGCGATATTGAGAAAATACTGAGAGAAGAGGATGCAATTATAGCATAAAGGGGAGATCCACCCTTATTCCAGTTCCCAACCTCAGAAAAGCATAAGGCAGAGCAGGGGAACAGTGGCAGTGACAGTGGGGAGAACAGAGTGATAAGAGGTCAAAGAAAAGCCAAATGGGAAATTCCCATGCTGGGAAAACTGCCCTGGAAAAGGTAGGATTAAATAATTAGGAATGCTAGCAGTGGCAAGGGGAACAGGGGGCAGGAACGAGGCGGTAAGGGAGAGGTGAAACTGTAAGGAAGGAAAGATCATGGTACAGGACAGTCCCCTGGACACCACAGGAAGACATGTGAACCCAGGAGGTGTGAGGGCTTGGCAACAACAGGAGGCGCTCACGGCAAAGAGGGCCATCAGCGGAGCTTCTAAGCATCAAGCTGGACTACAGAGGATGTGCTGAGGGAAAACTCAGTTGACACTAGGCAGGGAACAAGACAGCGATGGAATAACAGTTTGGAGAGGGCCTGGCCCCTGCCACTGGAAGGAAGAAGTGTTACTACAGGATGCAAGGGTAGAGGGTGTGAGAGGAGCAGGAGGGTGTGATGACACCAAACAGCCCGATCCAGGAGAGGAAATGAAAGCGAGCTTCTCAGGCCTGCCCAGGAAGGGGAGCAGCTGGCAGAGCATGAGGAAGGGTGAGGACTGCAGGTGAGCTCAGATAAGACCCGGGGGATGTGATATAGTGGGGACATGGATGAGGGGGCTAGAGTGTCTGAGTAGTTGAAGTGGGGGGAGATCCACTAAGTCTCTATCTCCTGGGACCTAACAGGGCAGCAGACGCCCTCCTAAAGGCAGTGGCAGCCAGCAGCATTGCTGAGAAAGCTGTGGAGGCAGCACGGATGGCCAAACTGATCGCTGAGGACCTACAACCCATGCTAGAGGCTCCAGGTGAGATGTGGGCAGCCTGGGGAATGGGTGAGCCCCTGGAGGCTGGAGAGCCTCAGGTGATTGCAAAGGGGATGGCAAGCATCACCGGAAGTCTGGGGATGGGAAAAGCCAAGGTACAGAGTCCAAGGATATAGAGGATGGGAACCACACCCAGTTGTCTGGGGAGTGGAACTGGGAATTTTGAAGCAGGCTAGTGCGGTTTTAGGCCTGGTATTGAGAAAGTAGGAGCCTGGGGAATACCAAAGCCTTGTGAAGCCCCCTCAAGGGCTGCAGCTGCTCCAACCTGCAGCCAGCAAGCACCACTGATGCTCAGCTATCCCTACCCAGGCCGCAGACCCAGGCAGGACTCAGAAGGTTCCGACACAGAGCCCCTGGATGAGGACAGCCCTGGGGTGTACGAGAATGGACTGACCCCATCAGAGGGCTCCCCTGAACTGCCCAGCAGTCCTGCCTCCTCCCGCCAACCCTGGCGACCCCCTGCCTGCCGGAACCCACTGCCACCTGGAGGGGACTGGGGTCCCTTCTCCAGCCCCAAAGCTTGGCCCGAGGAGTGGGGGGGCCCGGGTGAGCAGGCAGAGGAACTAGCTGGCTATGAGGCTGAGGATGAGGCTGGGATGCAGGGGCCAGGGCCCAGAGATGGTTCCTCACTCCTTGGAGGCTGCAGCGACAGTTCCGGAAGTCTTCGAGAGGAGGAGGGTGAAGATGAAGAACCCTTGCCTCAGCTGAGGGCTTCAGGAGGCTCAGAACCTGAGCCTGTTGCCTGTCCAGTCCTGAGGGGCCCTTCCCCACGGGGTCTGGATGCTGGGTACCTGATGGAAGAATCTGAGGAGCCTGCTGCAACTGAGAGGCCTGCCCAGCCGGTGAGACATCCCCTGTCCCCCCTTTCAAAGCCTGGCCTCATGCCCTTTCCGGACCTCTGTCTGATTCCCTGAGGGGCTCTGATTTCAACTCAGCTTCCTCTCTGCCAGACTAGTCTTGGACCATATCCCACTTCAAAAAAAAAAAAAAAAAAAAGACAACTTTAAAACTGGAAGGAACCTTAAAGACCTTCGAGTCCAGCTCCCTCATTTGACAGATGGGGGAACTGAGACCCACAGCAGTTAAAGTAACTTTCCCATAGTTACAAACTAATAATTAATGATAGAACCAGAACATATTTGCCTGTTCTCCTTCCATATCATTTCCAGCTCCCAGTTTCCTACTCCACCCCCACCCCCACCTCCGCACTTTCTCTCTTTGGTGCCCAGAAATAAAAAAAGAAAAAATTCTTCCCTCACTCCCCCTCCCTCTCCTGGGAAGAAGGAAAATAGGAAAAAAGGCAGAAGACCAGAAGAGGCGGAGTTTCCCCGTAACCCTCTACTCTGATTGGATTCCAGGCCATCTTCTGTTTCCTAGCAACCACATCCTCACCCCCTGCATCCCTCTGCCTTACTGCAGTACTGGCTGCTGCTGCCAATGTCTGCTACTAAGGCCAGGCACCTTCTGCCTGGGCCACATGATATGCTGATGGGAGGGGAGGGGGGAGGGAGAAAGGGCTGGCCCTGTCTTGAGAGTGCCGGAGCAAAGGTGGGGCTCTGCCTGAGAGCAGGGTGTTGTTTTGCAATAGGTGACAAAGGTTGGAGTTCTGCTTGCTCTCTGGAGGGAGGTATTGGGGACCTTTAGCTTTGCTACTGAAGCCAGGACAGGGAGACAGGACTTAGCGGTGGATTTGGTCTTCGGGGACTGAGGCTGCTTCCCCTCTGTCTCTCTAGGGAGCTGCCAACCCGCTGGTGGTGGGAGCCGTGGCCCTCCTGGACCTCAGTCTGGCATTCCTGTTCTCCCAGCTCCTCACCTGAGGCTATTTCTTGGCCTAGTTCTGGCTTTGGTTGCCTGCCTCTTCACCCCTTTGGCCTGCCTTTTTCTCTTTTCCTCATCCTGGTTGTTTTTTCTCCTATCTTTCTTTTCTGTCCCTCTTTGTTTTTGTCTCTTGCTTTTGCCTTCCCTCTCTTCTTTCAGATTCTCTCATTTGCCCTGGACCTCTTTCTCCCTCACCTTTTTCTTCTCTAGATTGTTTACATATGAAGGGCTTTTCTCTCTCAGAGATGCTCTCCTCTCTGAGACACACAAATCTAAGTCAGACCATTGCCCCGTGCCCTCCCCACCTTTTCTTTAAACCTAAACTTCGCTGAGGGTGGGGATTTGCTGACCTGAGGAGTCTACTGGAAGCTGAATGCAGAGGAGGAAGAAAAAGGAAATGAAGTGACTGAATGCTGGACAAGCTGCTGGCTGAGCCCTGTGGCTTCCTGGCCCAAGCGAAAAGGCTGGAGGAGATGCTGCCTCCACCTCTTACCATGGAGGATATTACCTTACCTCCCAGCACCCAGCTAGGTTCTTACCTAACTTGATCCTCCCTGGAGGAAGCTAAAGGAAGGGAACAACAGAATGACGTCCCAGAATCTCCCTCTTTCTTTCCTCTATGGGCCTGTCCCTCTTACGACCCCTGTGAGGGCATGCAATGCCAAGAGCAATGTGTAAAGGTACAAAAAATATCCAATGCAGCCAAGCCCAACCCTCTCGGGCTTTGCCACTGACCTCTCTGCCCCTTAGAAGTTTATTTGGTTGGTCCGGACTCACTTGTGGCCTTTGATTAAATTCCTATGGGGCCTGAAGGAGACACTTCTACTGCAGAGGGTTAGAGGCATTTGAGCCAGGACCCTGTTCCCCAACTCTGGTATTTCCAGTGGGGGAGGCCTTTCTGGGGGGATAGAACCAGACAAGCTAACAGGAGCTCATTGGGCAGCAGAAGTGACAAAAGTCTAGCAGTCTCCGGGTTCTGTCCCTTCTCCCATCACATCAGAATCTTGCTGAATAGGAAACAGCAGAAGGAGGGGAGCAAAGGAAGCTGCTGTCTCCCGCAATGCCCAGGAAGGGTAGAGGTGGGAGTGAGACCTAGGGTGAGGTGGGTGGAGAGCCCTGTGGGAGGTTGCTGGCTGATCCCTGGTACTAGCTTTACCCCTGGGGGCAGGAAGCCCTAGCAAGAGGGGATTGTAGGTCCCTTGGGGATCATTCCTCCCTCCCCTGCATGAGGTAGAGACAACTGCCTGACAACCCCCTCCCTTGAGGAATGGCCTTGCCCGGGAATGCCCACCACACACACCCTCTTTTTTTCTAGTCAAACTCTGTTTACTCCTTGGCCTGCCTCCCTCTTTCCTTCCCTTTCAACCTTTACTTCTGATTTCTATTTCATGGAATTTGGGATTGAAGTTATACAACAGTGCCGCCAACACCAAGTCTTGCAGGAAAAAATACAAAGAAATTTAACAAAAAAATATATTAATAAAAAAGTTCAAAAAAGGGGGGAATCGTCATCTACTTTGGGCTGCGATGGCTTCAAACCCAAGCTCTCTGAGGCTTTCCCGGCTATGAGGATGTAAAAGAAGTAGGTTTCTCGTACAGTCCTGCGCCCTGCGCGGGCTAGGGCTCCATACCCTAAGGCGCCGAGGTCTGAAGGCTCATGAGGGCGGGTCCCGTCGTGGAGGCGGGGAGAGGGAAGGACCTGATCAAGCTCCAACCCCTACTGGGCCCTTTACCAGGAAGCGCTGGGGGGTAGAGAAGCACAGTTAAAACTGAAGACAGGTGAGACTTAGCGTTGTGGGGCGGGAAAAATGAAGCAGCCAGAGATGGAAATGGGGGGAAGAGATCGCGCAAAAGCAGCAGTGCAGGACCCGGAAAGAAAAAAAAGGCTGAGTTACTGATGGGATACCAGGTTGGGGAGGGAAGGGGCAATAGGCGGGGTTGTGGCGCACGCTCTGTAGGAACAGGCGTGGGGCGGGACGCATGCGTATTGGGAGTATTTTGGGCGGTGGGATTTGGAGACCCGAATGGGCAAAGGTAAATGACGACTCAGTTTTAGCGTAGCGGTGGTACCTGGGCCCTTAAGATCTTGGCGCGGGACAAGGCTGCCCACCTGGCCAGAGAGTGTTAAAGCCTTCTCCACCCCTACGCTCTGACCCCGTCCCCCAGAATGGTGGTGTCTTCGCTAAAGCTTCACGACCTCATCGAGGAGATTCGCGGGGCCAAGACTCAGGCCCAGGAACGGGAGGTGATCCAAAAGGAGTGCGCCCATATCCGGGCGTCCTTCCGTGATGGGGACCCCGTGCAGAGGCACCGCCAGCTGGCCAAACTGCTCTACGTCCACATGTTGGGCTACCCCGCCCACTTTGGACAGGTAATGGCCAGAGGTACTTCCCTCTGCAGTTTGAGCAGGAAGGCCAATAAGACAGGGTCGTGGACCTGCTTACGTATTTGTGCCCTATCGCTTTCATTTTCCAGTCCCCGAGCCCTCACACCATGCACTGAAAAACCTCTTTACCGATGGCAATCCCTATTTGTCAGCTGGCTTAAACCCTTTATTCTCTGGCCAGCCCCATTCGAGGCACCCCTTTTCCTCTCCCATCCTCCTCCACTCCTGAGCCCTTGAAACTGCCCACCAATCTGAATCTTAAGCATCTCTGGCTGAAGAGAGGGCGGCAGTATATGATGTCCCACATGTTACAGTAAACTGATGTTAAGGAAGACGATGGAGTGGGGATGTTAGTGTCTCTGGTTTCACCCCTGCCCTTCCCGGCCTGCTCCTTTCTCTACAGATGGAGTGCCTGAAACTGATCGCTTCCCCCCGATTCATAGACAAGAGGGTGGGCTACCTGGGGGCCATGCTTCTGTTGGATGAGAGGCACGATGCCCACCTGCTTATTACCAACAGCATCAAGAAGTGAGAGGGTTCTTGGGGCACTTGGAATCAGGGAGATGGGAGAGTGGAAAACAGAAATATGGAGGGGCTGCCTGCTATACGGAGTGGGAAGGCCCAATTTTCTCAGAGGCATGAGTACCCATCCTCCCCACCCTGCAGTGACCTGAGCCAGGGGATTCAGCCAGTTCAAGGCCTGGCTCTGTGCACTCTGAGCACCATGGGCTCTGCTGAGATGTGCCGGGACCTGGCCACAGAGGTGGAGAAGCTGCTCTTGCAGCCAGGCCCCTATGTACGCAAAAAGGTGAGATACAGCTCTGAGCACTTGTCCCTCCCAAACTCTCCCTGGTCTGCCAGACAGGAGTGGTGAGGAGCCCAACCTGGCAAACTTTTGACCTATCTGAGGCCTCTGACCCCTGCAGGCTATTCTGACCGCAGTGCACATGGTCCGAAAAGTCCCTGAACTCTCTGACATCTTCCTTCCACCTTGTGTCAAACTGCTTCATGAACGCCACCATGGTAAGACCACTGCACTCCCTATCCTTGGCTTCAGGTCTGGCTATAGACAGAAGTAAAAAATGGGACAGCAGCACCAGCTCTTAGGACAAAGGGTTGCATACACATACAGACATGCATGCAGTAGACTCTCCTGTGCCCCGGCCCACCATTCACCCCACCCTGACCCCAGGCATCCTACTGGGCACCATCACGCTGATCATGGAGCTCTGCCAGCGAAGCCCTGCAGCCCTCAGGCACTTTCGAAAGGTGGGCTGGTGAAAGAGGGGCAGTGGTGGAGGAATGGGACATACAGTTGAGAGGATGACTATGAATGTCTAAACAAGGCTGTGCCCTCCCTCCAGGTGGTACCTAAGCTGGTGCAGATCCTCCGAACTCTGGTGACAACAGGATTCTCCACAGAGCACAGCATATCTGGAGTCAGTGACCCTTTTCTCCAGGTGGGGTAACCTCCGCCTGTTGTACCCCTGGAATAGAGAAGCCTTAGCAGTAAGACCATTGCCAGTGGTCACCTTCTAGAGGATACTTTGGCTCAGTATCATAAACGGGAGGCTAGCGAGCTCAGGATTTCTCTGGTTACCCCAGGACCAGTTAGGGGAGAGAGAATGCTTGAAGTTCAGAAAATCCAGTTTAGGCCAGGTTATAGCTTAGTGGCACAGCACCTGCCTGGCAAGTGCAAGGTCCTGAGTTTGATTCCTGGTACCAAAAAAAAAAAAAAAAAAGAAAATACAGTTTTTAAAAATAAAAGCATGTCCTTAACTCCCCTGATCTCCCACACAAAGGACCTGTGGTGATGAGAAGGAGAGGTAAAAGGCTAGCCAGACCCCCTCAATGTTGGATTTTTCTCCTCTGGCCCACAGTTCCTATTAATTCCTTCACCTTTTACCCATTGACCCAACCTTAGGTCCAGATACTTCGTCTGCTTCGGATCCTGGGCCGGAACCATGAAGAAAGCAGTGAGACCATGAATGACTTGCTGGCCCAGGTAGGGACTTGGAAGGGGGCCACTGCTTAGATCCCCCTGTGGAGGGAAGCTGGGGTCCACCAGCCCAGGGTATGCCTCACATGACTCTCACTGTGTAGCAGTCATGTAAGCACCCCTTCATCTTCTAGCCAGTGAGATCCATGCAGGAGGAACACAGGCTGTTACAGTGCCACTGCCCCAGTGCCCAAGCTGGCCCTAGCACATAATAGGGTTTTTGGGAACTTTGTTGGATGGTTGTGGAATGAAGAGAAGAAGTGAAAAACAGAAGTGCCAGCACCTAGGGTGGAGAACAAGCCCTGTGCATCTCCTCCCATCCCCTTAGGTGGCCACCAACACAGACACCAGCCGAAATGCCGGCAGCGCAGTCCTTTTTGAGACAGTACTCACCATCATGGACATCCGTTCTGCAGCTGGCCTACGGGTACCATCCTATATGTTCTTCCACTGGGCCCTACCTGCCATTCCCATTAGCCAGGCACATGTAGGCCCTGTTCACTGGCTTCTCCCCCTTACCTGTCACCCTATGCCATGTGATCCCTTCTCCTGAGTGAAGAAGTTGTGTCTTCTGTGAATGTCCCAGCACCCTATCCCTCACAGGTGCTAGCTGTCAACATTCTTGGCCGCTTCCTGCTCAACAGTGATAAGAACATTAGGTAAGAGTCCCTGGTATCTTGCTAGGCTGTGCCACTAAACCCTGGCCTTCTGCATTCCTTCCTCCAGAACCTCCCAATCCACCTACCTCTTACCATTATACCCAGGGCAGGACAGATTGTCAGGGCTGTTGGCCATGGCACGATACAGTCTTTCCCACCCTGGCCAGGTATGTGGCCCTGACCTCATTGCTGAGGCTGGTACAGTCTGATCACAGTGCCGTGCAGCGACATCGGCCCACCGTGGTGGAATGTCTGCAGGAAACAGATGCCTCCCTGAGCCGGTAAGCAAAGATGGGACAAGTGGACAGAGGACCCAGTGTCTGGTGGCCAAATCCAAACTGGCTCAGAGCAGCAGGGAGACCTGGGAAACGTACAGACACCTTCCTCTTTCCCCAGGCGGGCCCTGGAACTGAGCCTGGCTCTGGTGAACAGCTCCAATGTGCGAGCCATGACACAGGAGCTGCAGGCCTTTCTTGAGTCCTGCCCCCTGGATCTTCGGGCTGACTGTGCCTCAGGAATCCTGCTGGCTGCAGAGAGGTGAGGTGACAAGTGCCAGGCGGCAGAGAGGATGCAGTCTGCAAAGGGATAGTGCCAAGACTGATGAGCTGTGTCCCCTAGGTTTGCTCCAAACAAGCGGTGGCATATAGATACCATCCTGCATGTGCTGACAACGGTGAGATGGGCTAGTTAGAGCTGGGCAGGAGTGGGCAGAGTTCCTCACACTGACAGGCTACCCACTCACTCCAGGCAGGTGCCTATGTACGGGATGATGCAGTGGCCAACCTGACCCTGCTGATTGGAGGCGCCCAGGAGTTACATGCCTACTCTGTGCACCGCCTCTACCGTGCCCTGGCAGAGGACATCTCTCAGGTACCATCCCTACCTGCCATGGTCGAAGGCTGCCCAGTAACTCCCTGGCCCTCCTGGGCTACTTCCCTGTGCTGGATAGTGAACTGTTTTTCCCTCAGGGGCACAGCTGTCTACCTATTGCAGGAGACACTGCAGAACAGAGCCAGCCACCAGGCATGGTCGAATGTGCCTGTGATCCCAGCACTCTGGAAGGCTGAGACAGCAGCATCCTAAGTTCAAGCCCACCTGGGGCAACTGGCTTATTAAGACTTTGTCACAAAATAAAAACTGCTGGAGATATAGCTCAGTGTGAAGGCCCTGGGCTCAATCCTTAGTACCACAAAAAGACAGAGCCTGCTTTTAATTAGAATGCCTGGGCTCCTGTCCTGGTTCTGCTACCAACTGGCTGTGTAAACCCCAGATGGTTAATTTAACCTCCTTAAGGCCCATGAGCTCAGTTTTCTATTCTGCCCACTTCCCAGAGCTGCCTGAAAAATCAAATGAGATGGATAAAAGATTGTGCACATACTTATTTTATTATTACCGCAAATGCAGATTGAATTAACAAGTATCTGTAACCACTACACCCCATCCCCGCTTTTGTTTTTGAGGCAAGTCTCATTAAGTAGCTTAGACTGGCCTCAACCTCTTGAGTGCTATTATTGCAGACATCTGCCATCACACTCAGCTGTGTAGCCTCCTTTTCCATCTTAAGGTGGGCAGAAAGCACCCACTTTTCTCAGAGCAAGCACTGTGCCAGGCTCCATCATGTGGTAAGTTCATGTAGTTCTCATGCTTGACCACCAGAGAGCAATAGGAGATCAGGAACTGGAGAGAGCCTGCCAGCCAACTTCCCTTTCACCACCCTGCCAACCCTCTGATCTGTGCACTGCCTAAGGAATGTTTCAGTCTAGAAGACAGAGGACCCCAGACACTCGCCCATCAGTGTTTCTCCCTCACAGCAACCGCTGGTGCAAGTGGCCACCTGGTGCATAGGGGAGTACGGGGACTTCTTGCTGGAGAACTGTGAGGAAACAGAAACCCTTCAGGTGAGACCTCCGTGGTAGATGCCCTGAGGTGGGACTCAGGACAGGGAGCAGGGCTGGACCTAGGGTCACTCCCTGCATCTACACCTGAAGGTAGAAGAGGAGGAGGTGTTGACACTACTGGAAAAGGTGCTGCAGTCCCATATGTCCCTGCCAGCCACCCGCGGATATGCCCTCACAGCCCTCATGAAGCTCAGCACTCGGCTCCGGGGGGACACCAAGTAAGAAGTGGTTCAAGTTCACTGAAAGAGTTCCCTACACTGTGCTCCCCAGTTCCTAAGTTCTCCAGGTGCATATACTCCTATTCCTCCCAGCCTTTGAGTCACGTATCTTGGGTGTTTGGAGGTTTTTTTTCCTTTGTCGTCTTTTTGAGACAGGGTCTCACTCTGCAGTTCAGGCAGACCTTGGGCTCACTTTGTAGCCCAAGCTGGTCTCAAACTTGCAACAATCCTCCCGCCTCAGCCTCCAGAGGGCTAGGATTATAGGAGTGTGCCAACATGCCCAGCTGGTTTGGGTGTCTTATTCTATGGGACCTCTCCTTCCCTACCACATCCTGAAGTGAAAGGGCAGGACAAACTGCCAGTGCCACTCACATGCCACATTGGGTCAGCCGCATCCGCCAGGTGGTATCCATCTACGGGAGCTGTCTAGACATGGAGCTGCAGCAGCGGGCCGTGGAATATAACATGCTCTTCCAGAAGTATGACCACATGAGGTGCGCCCAGCAGTCTACCGTGTGGGACCCAAATCCCTGCCCTTCCCCGAATGCCCCCTTCTAGGTCCGAGGCTCTCAATCCTCCTTCCATCCTTCCTCTTTCAGTGAGAGCCCCTGATCCACAGTCACTGAAGCTAAACTGACTTCCTACCCTCCACACTGGCAATAGTGTGCTACCTTAGGAAAATACAGGGCACTTCTGACCCCCATGTAACCAGGGCAACCCTTGTTCCTAGCCTCCTGCCAGATGCATCTTGTGAGAAGTGCAGGGTTGCACAAAAAACAAACAAAAAAAAAAAAACCCTGCATTCCATTGTTTCCAGGGCTGCCATCCTTGAAAAGATACCCCTTGTGGAGCATGGTAATCATCAGGCTGAAGATGCAGAAGAAAGCCAAGCAGCAGCCCCGCTTTCTGAAGACAAGGCCTCTGTCCCCACAGAGCCCCAGGTGAGGAGACTAGAGGTCCTAGAGCAGCGCTGGTTTTAAGACAAAAGATGTGAACACATGAATTTTCCCTAAGCTAAAACCTCAGTATTCAGCTTTAATTGCAGTGTTGGCACTTCCAATAAATTAGTGGCTTTTGGGTTGCAGATTCACTATCGCTGCCCTAGAGCAAGGACTTGGTTGGGCTTCCATGTCCAGCCCCAATCCTTCCATTCTTTCTCCCAGACCTCAAAGCTCTTGGATCTGCTAGATCTCCTGGATGATACTTCTGGGGACACCCAGCAGCCACCCACTTCGAACCCTTCCCCAGAGGGTGGCTTAGTACACCTCCTTGATCTTCCTTGTGCACCTCTATCCCCAGGTAAACCTCAGCAAAGGGGCCATAAGGTAGAGTAGGTGGATGGAAACGTGCTTTCCCCTTTGGAGCCACAGACTGCAGCTTATGTATCCTCTTCCTGTGTGCCCTGCCCCCAATCTGGAACACCCCATCTTGGTAGGTTCAAGGGTTCCTTTAATCATGCCACTCTTCAGCGTCTTCCTTTATTCAGACATCCCGTAGGGCCCTGCTACCGCTTCAGCCCTTTTCATACCACTTTCCCAATGCTCACTCCACTGGCTCCTGTTCCTCAAACCCTCCCACCTCAAGCCCTTGGCACTTCACGTTTTGTTTTGTTGCCATGAAATGTCAGTCACTCTCTACTGTTCCTGTTTAAGGTAGTTCTTCCTAGTTATTCTGGCTTAACTCATTTCATTCATAATACCCATTACACCCTGAATACCTTTTTGTTTTTGCTTCACCCACCCCACTAGGCTTTTAGCTTCAACTTTTGGAGCAGGGTGGAGGGGGGATCAAACTCATGACCTCACGCTTGCCAGACAAGCACTGTGCCACTGAGCTGTATCCCTGGCCCATTTTTTTTTTCTAATTGCTGTTCTATTGCTGGGGACTGAGCCCAGGGCCTCATGAATACTAGGGAAGTCCTCTGCCACCAAGTTACCTGTCTTTTTTTTTTTCTTTTGGTACTAGGAATCGAACTCATGACCTTGCACTTGCCAGGCAGGCAGTGTGCTGCTGAGCTATAACCCTAGCCCTTACCCCCGTTTTTTTTTTTTTTTTTTTTTCTTTCGGTACCAGGGATTGAACTCACAACCTCACACCTGCCAGACAGGCGCTTGAGCCACTGAGCCAAACTCCCGGCCCTGGTTTTGTGAGGCAGGGTCGCACTATGTAGTTCAGGCTGGCCTTGTGCTCGCGTTGTAGCCCAAGCCAGCCTTGAACTCACAACGCTCCTCCTACCTCAGCCTCCCGAGTGCTGGGATTAAAGACATGCGCCACCACGCCTGGCTCCCCATATCTTTTTTAATGTTTATTTTATATTGAAATTTTGACCTAGAGTCTCACTAAGTTGCCCAAGCTGGCTGTGAACTTGTGATCCCAACCTAGCTGCTTTGTCAACTTTGTCACAAGCGTCTCAGGCAGTGAAGAGAGGGGCTCATTCTGTTGTTGAATGAGTGAATGAACTTGTTATCTTGAGCCTGCACACTGAGTGCCACTCTCCCTATTCCAGCTCCCATCCCAAATCTCAAAGTGTTTGAACGTGAGGGAGTACAACTGAATCTATCTTTTACTCGACCCCCTGGGACCCCTGCTTTGCTCTTAATCACTGTCACCACTACCAACTCCTCGGAGGATGATGTCACCCACTTCGTTTGCCAGGCAGCTGTGCCCAAGGTTTGTACAGATCAGGGTACAGAGACAGCCTAGCATCCAGGAGAAGCAGCCACAAAGCAGAGGTGGGTGGGAGACAGAATGAGATGGAAGGGAACAGCACACAGACCAGGTACCTAGTAAGGATGTGAAGAGGCTTCCTGAGCCAAGCCAGTTACCTTTCCATGTTCTGCCCAAACCTTCCATGTTCAGAGTTTTCAACTGCAGCTCCAGGCCCCCAGTGGAAACACAGCTCCAGCTCGCGGTGGCCTGCCCATCACTCAGCTCTTCAGAATCCTCAATCCCAACAGAGTGAGTTCCAGGGCCTCATGGGTAAGACCCAGACATGGAACACATCATGAGCACTAACCCTGGTCTCTGCTCCTGTTCCTAGGCCCCTTTGCGGCTAAAGTTGCGCATCACCTACAACCACTTTCGCCAGTCGGTGCAGGAGATCTTTGAGGTGAACAACTTGCCTGTGGAGACATGGCAGTAACTATCTGCACTCACTCCCGGAACCCTCCTGCCCCAAAGCCCCTGGCCCCAGCAGTTAATGGTCCCGCCCCTAAGGGCCACCACTAGGTGGCACCCTGGCGCTACATTTGTCACTGCAAAACTGTGGGGGCCTGCCCCCTTCCCCACAAGTACTGAAAAGCCCAATAAAGCCTGAGGGAGGTGGAAAACTATATTTGGGTATGTCTGAGGGAGAAAAAAATACATGAATAACAGCAAGAAAAGAACTTTCTCACACAGGAACTATGAATCTTTCCTGGGACCTTGGGAACCTGTCTCAATAATGAGGGTTTCCTTTCTACCTCTTTCTAGGTCTAGGAACACATTTGTCTCTTAACTGCCACAAGAGGCACTCTACCCTCTGGGCCAGAGCTGGGCATAGTGACAAAAATCAAAGCAGGATTTCTAACAAGAATTCCCAACCCTTTCCCAACCTGCTGCTATTCCCCACACCCCAAGGCAGGGAAATCCCTGCTGCCTCCCCTCATCTCTAACTCAGCTGTAAGGCAGTTTCAGAGCCGCTGGCAGAATCAATGGCATCGACCAAGGGAGGGGGGGTAGCAAGGGATTTTCCTGTGCTTAACTACTGATCACAGCTAAGTGGAAATCCTATAAACACGAGCGGAAATCAATGGAGGCTGCTTAGCGGCCAGGGGAGAGGGGAGGCCCATAGATTGCATCTGACGGATGAGGGAGAGGAGGCAACCAGGGAGGACTCTAGGAAGGGTAGCTAAGGACAGGGTGAAAGAACAGGCAGAGCTGGAGAGAGGGGAGGCACTGTTAGAAGAAAAGAGGCACCATGAGTTCAGGTGTGGACCCCATTGAACCCAGAGTTCTCTTGCCCTTCTGAGAAGGGACACCCCCTAGCCCAAGTTGCTGTCAGGATGTGTAGTCCCCTGTGGCTTCTCTCCGGAGGTGTGTGCTTGTAACAGGCGCTGATAGTCCTGAGGCCGGAAGCGCTGTAGGTACACAATGAGCTTGGCAGGTGCCCTCTCCTGTGCTGGCACACCTATAGGCGAAAGGACAATGAGCAAAGAAGCAGGCAGAGTTACCACATACACTTTAACTTTGCTCCCAGCCCACCCAGCCAGGACCCTAAAGTTGTTTGCAAGGCAGCACTGAGATTCTGAATGCCATCAACAACCAGCTTCTCACCACTCCTTCAATGGGCTGTGGAAATGAGACCTACAAGAGCCACACATGAGCCCATCATCTAGGAAGGAAAAATGAAGAGGAACCCAGACACCATTAAGACAGAAGATGCCTCAACACAGACTCATTTCAGTTACTGCCCCTGTCCCCCAATCAAGATTAAAGCCCTTCTAGGCAGCCCAAAGCTCATTAGCTTGGTAATGAAGCACATGCAACAATGTACACAGAGAAAGAAACCAAGAACTGTGGAAAGAAAAAAAAAAAAAAAGCTACAGCTGTAGGGCGAGATTCACACAGAATTACTGCCTCTGGAACTGCCATGGCTAGTCTATTGTTAGTGCCCAGCACATGCTGAGCATGTAGCAGGAAACTGAGTGTATGATCACTGGGGAAACGCACACAGCATCCCAGGGCTGTCAGCTCTGTGGTATGTACAATCCCATACATGTGTGGATGAATGTCCTTAAGGAAACTAAAAATGGGAACAAAAAATTTGCCAACACTTACCCTACTGCCTCACATAAATGCAATGTTCTTGCCTTTTACTTTAAGGCAAAAAGATAAATGAGGACCCAGGAAGTAGTACAAACAAAAGGACAGAAGTCTGGGGAGGGAAGAGTCAAAGCAAAGAACTGACAAATGGAACTGGAGACTTGGCTAGAGGTTAACTGAGACAGAATGGCTGGGAAAATCAGAAATGCACTGAAGCAGTGAATCCAAATTAGCTACTGTAAAACGAGAAACTGGATTTGATAGAACTGTGTAAACAAACTGGGCCTGGCAGTAAACGCCTATAATCCCAGCATTCACACTCAGGAGGTTGAAACAGATCACCATGAATTCGAGGCCAGGCTGGGCTACATAATGAGTTCAAGGTCACATAGCAAGACCCTCTCTTAAAAAACAAAACAAAAAAAAGATTGGGAGGCTGATGTAGGAGGAGCATTGTGAGTTCGAGGCCGGCTTGGGCTACAACGCCAGCGCAAGGCTGGCCTGAGCTACATAGTGCAACCCTGCCTCAAAAAACTAGTGCCGGAAGTTTGGTTCAGTGGCTTAAGCACCTGTCTGGCAGGTGCAAGGTTGTGAGTTTGGTCCCCGGTGCCGCCAAAAAAAAGAAAGAAAAAACTATATAAGCAAATGGCATCCTCCAAAAAATTGCTAAAACAGTTCTTGTTACAGAAATAACCTAGAGATACTCAGTCACTTCTTGCTTCAGTGGATACCTCCAGAAAAGGCAGAAGGGGAACAGGGAAAGCACAGAAGGCCTGTCTCCCTCACCAAGCATTTTGCTGAGGCTCTGGATCTTCTCTAGGGCAGACGATACTTCAGCTTCCTCATGTACCAGGGCCTCTACCTCAGCCACTGCGTAACCAAAGTCAGCAGTATCCAGGTCCACCCTGAGCAGTGGCTCCTCTTCATCAGCTCCAGAGAACATCAGCTTCCAGGAACTCCGCTTAGTCACAAAACTAGCTACTTCCTGCAGCCCCAGTGGACTCAGCACAACACCTACACTTCCAGTCCCCAGCCCCTCAACTTCTAGCACCTGACACAGGCGGGCCACAATCGCAGGTTCAGATGTAAGTTCCACGTACTTAGTGTGGGCTCCTAAGACACCCACTGCTCCAGGGCATTTTAACTCCCATCCACTACCCTCTCGTTGTCGCAGCCAGTGGTCAGACCGCATGAGGTTCAGCTCAGGGGTGTCATAGTAGGTGTCTCTGAAGGTGATCTGGTGCTCCAGGGAGCCTCCCAACTCCTGCAGCCGCTGCTCTGTGCCGGGCCCTGGAACGAACTTTCGCTCCACCTCTATCATACCCTGGGCCATGCTACCTGCAACAAACAATTGCAACAAACACTGGCTGAGTGCCCAAGGGTGCCCATCCCTGGATGAACTTAGGTGTTGTAGAGCGCTCTTCCTCAGTGATACAGGCCCTCAATGATAAAACTGTAAGCAAACTGGGTCCTCTAGAAAATTGCTACAAATAATTCGTTACAGAAATAACCCAGAGCCCCTTGGTCACTATTTGGTTCTGCAATAGTGACAGTTCTCCAGTTAATTTGATGCTCTCAACCCAAAGCGCTCCCTAGAAAGCAGGCCTTCCGTAGATGTCTTTTCAAGGCCTCTTCGATACACCTTGCTTCCCAAGGAAGCCAGGAGCTCACTGCCCGGGGTGACCCGCCCTTTCCACCACAGCACCAGCCCCTGGAGCCCCGATCTCACCTCAAAGCCCGAGGGTCCCCCTCTCGCGGGACTCGGAGATGGGGGAAGGGAGCCCACGCCACCCCCGCGAGGAATGCCGGGAGCAGGCCCTGGCCCCGGACCTCGGCCCGGCTGTGTGCGTGAGGCCGGTCCCAGCACCGGCGGCCATATTAGGCCCGAGGTAGAGGTGCCGAGGGCCAGCTGGGGCCAGAGAGGCCTGTTAGATTATGGGCGGCCACGACCCTCGAGGTGGGCAAGGAAGTAAGACAGTACCGCTACGTTTTGCTTCTCATCGCCTATCCCTCCTGGAGCGCGAGGTCAGCCGGGTCTCTGGGATCAGGCTGAGCCCGGCACCCTGGGGTCCGATGCATGATGGGAGTTGTAGTTGTAAAGGAGACTCGCCGGCTCGCCCCACCCGTCGCTATGGTGACCGGAAAGCTGCAATTAGTGCCGGCGGGACTCTACCCAAAGCTGATCTGGGGTTGCAGCGCAATGGGGCAAGCTGGGTGCAAGGAGTTGAGGCCCCAGTATCCAGCCTCTGGCAGCGTAGGCAGTGGGCTTGAAACAAGTCATTCACTCGAGACCATGGCCGGTACATATTATGGTGGCCCACTAAGTACTGTGTGGCGATGGAGATTGAAGTCCACTTTAGCTATTCTGGAGTTTAGAGCAGATCTAATAATCCTGGTATGAATATTTTAGTGTAACAAACTTTCGGTCATAGGTGGAAAGGATACTTTGAATGGGAAGCAAACTTGTGGTAGGATTTCAACAGCTGCAGACAGGAATAGCAAAGACTCAGATACAAGAGCACCTGGCGGGTATGTAAGTAGAGATGAGTTTAGACATGGAGATGAGGGGCATGTTGGAAAAGATCTTGAATGAGTGCCAGACTGAGTGTTTGTCAGCGTCCAGCACTCCCTGAGTAGATTTTATCAGCAGAGTAGGACACAAGGATGACCCTCTTGACTGCCTTCAGAAACCAAACAGAGAAAGCTTCTTGTCGCCTCTGAGAACTATGATCATGTGTAGACTTTAACTTTGACCTTCTGGGTGACAATACTGTCAACTCCTAAGCTTGCTCCTATGATGGGTGAGAAGTGCCAGGTTTTTCACACCTGCCCCCTCCTCGTTATGTTTCTGGAAACACTTGACTAGTGGGAAGTACTGTAGGGAGGTCACTTTACAGACATGACATCTTGAACTTTGGATGCCTTAGATGTATCTGTCCCCCTGCCCCATGCCAAGCACTACCCGACAGGGAGGAAACAGACCCCAGTCCCTAACTTTTCATTGCCTGCATTTCATCCATCCTTTGCTTTTCAGTTTGCTGACCAAGAAAAATGCCTAATGTTTTACCTTTGTGTTAGGTCCAATCCAGTGGAGATAAAAGCAATAGCATAAAGGAACAGAAAGACTAGACTCCAGAAAAAGACACACCTGGAAAGCTTCACTTCCCAAATGTTTGGCCTTGAATAGCTGTACCACCTCCCTAAGACTGCTTTGTCCTTGGTAAAATGAGGACTGCCTCACAGGTAACAAACTGTCATATAGTAGAAATTGAAAATATTAGTTTCTTTCTCCTGTCTCCAAGCTTCCCCTGTGAATTTGGTGGGGAGGCTATGAGAGAAGTAGGCCTTAGCAGGTACTATGGACTCAGGAGCCAGACCACTGAGGATTGAATTCTGACACTGTCATTTATTGACCAGGTGACCTTGGTTTCCTCAGCTGTAAAATGGGACTAACAGTATCTGTCTCGTGGGGTTTTGAGAATTACATAATATATGTAAAAGTGCTTGCAACTATCTGTGAACACTCAATAAATCTTAAAAATTATTATTGAAATATACAGCGTTTCTGAGCTGATAAACTGAAGCGCAGGAGCCAGAACCTCCCCTCCTCCTACAGAACTCAGGGGACTATGTGACCGCGTGGAGGAGACAGATGCTCTCCCAGACTGCTGTGCAAGAGAAGGTTCTAGTACCTAATCGGAAGGGAGGTGAATTCAATAAATAAGGGAAGAAGGGAGTAGGGGGAAAAAAGAGAGAGAGAGAGAAACAGACCCCAGGCAGCTCTGGGAAGCTGTCACAAGTCAAAGCTTGTTGTGCAGCTGATTTAAAATAACAAAACACATGGTTTCTACAGACAGGAGGAAGAGGAGGGAACACGAAGAGTTTAAAGGGATCTGCCGTCCTTGCAGGCACCAGGTGGGGCTGCACCAAGGTCAAGGAGGCGGAAGGGTGGTCTGGTCAGCGAGCACCTCGAGCCCAGGTTGTGGCGGTGTTTCAGCGTTGAAGGGCGCGGGCGGGCACAGAGCTTGCGGGCCGAAGGGCGGAGGCAGGCAAACTACAACTCCCGACATGCACCGCGACGGACGAGCCGCTGCACCTGCTCAGTGGGGCCGCCCCGGGCGCCTGGGTATTGATTATTCCATTGTGTGGGACGCTTCGGCTCCAGCCAGTGAATGAGGCGGAGGAGTGAGGGCGAGAAGCAGGAGGAGGAGGAGGAGGAGAAGGAGGAGGAGGAGGGCCAGGAGGAGGAGGCGGAGGAGGCAGGGAGCGAGCTAGTGCCCAGGGTGAATCAATGGAAACCCCCTTACGAAGCTGGGAAAACACTTCAGCCACAGCCAAATAGCATTGATTATTTTCCTTCACTTCCCTCACCGCCGTGAATTTATTTATTTATTTTTTCCATCTCCGTCCCCGACGCCCCGGAGCGAGTGCTGGAGGGAGGGAGGAGGAGGGGGGAAAAAGGAATCAACACATCGGAGAAGTCCCTTCCAAGAGCCGCCCCCTCCCCTCCCCGCCTCGCGCTGCTCGGCGGCCGCGGTTCGACTCCCGTCCCTGCTTCCAGCTGAGGTGTAAGTGCATCGATTTCCGATGCTGCTGGGTTTTTTTTTTTTCCCCCTCTTCTTTTTTTTTTTTTTTTTTTTTTTTCTCCTCTCCCTCTCACTGTTCTTCCCTTCCTTGGTCTTTGGAAGCTTCAGACCGAGGGGAGAGGAGGCGCTCGGATACTGCTGCTGGAGGGGACGGAGAGGGACAGGAAGAGGCTGGGGGAGGGGACACGGACGGACCGACAGACCTAGAGCCCGGGGAGAGGGGGGCAGGGGTATGGGGAAGAAGCATGCGGGCGGGGATGGGGACGGAGGGTGACGGGGACGGGAAGGCGGGCCA
>RJWM01011278.1:0-51434 GCA_004363535.1 Dasyprocta punctata | reverse complement strand
TAACTAAGTATAAACTTTCTGCCTATGCTGACAAATCATGTATGCTAATGAATCATGTAGCCATAGAAACCACGTAACCATAAAAACACCTGTTGATCTCATTCTTGTTATCTAAACTTTCAACCCTTGCCAAAAAAATACAAATTATTCTGTTAGAGCTTATAAAATAGTGGTAATAATAATAATAAAAACAATAAACAAAGCAGATTCACGCAGTCTCTGGGCTCTTTGTGTGCCTGTTCTCCACGCTCCGACACTCAGCCCACCTTCAGAGACTCTACAGACCTAGCCTGGCTAGACCACGGCAACCAGGTGCTGGGATTAAAGGTGTGCACCACCACGCCCAATGCGCCGACCTAATAAATTTTAAAAAATTCTTCATAATTTTTTTTTCTTGAGACAGAGTCTTGCAACATAGTTGTAAGTTCAGGCTGCCTTCAAACTCATTATGTAGCCCAAGCTGGCCTGAAATTTGCAGTTATTCTCTTGCCTCAGCCTCCTGAGCACTGGGATTATAGACATGCACCACCACACCCAGTATTTGTATGATTTTTTTTAAGGCTTTTTTTTTTTTTTTTTGGTACTGGGGTTCGAACTCATAATCTTGTGCCTGCCAGGCAGGCACTTATACCACTGAGCTAAATCCCCAGACCTCTTTTTTAAGACTCTAAAGGAACACTTACTCTTTTGTGAACAGTTGAGGATAACATACTTGACTTTAGTCATCTGTTTCCATATTTACCATCATCACATTCGGTTCTATTATCATATGTCTGTTGGTATGAACAACAATACCTATGTCTAAATGTGCTTGTAAACTAAGGGGAAAGTGCAATTCATGAACAGTTCATAAACTTGTAAAGAACAGTCCATAATGGTTAAATATAGTTTCCCCAAACCCAAATTTTGATAACTGTTTTTAGTTTCCTATTAGTAGAATCTTTGTAGTAAAAACTTGAAAGAGAAAGGGAAAGATGTTTATTATTTCATTTCCTGGCCTCCTGTCAGTCCCTGGAATATGCCAGTCTCTCTTATCCCAAATGATGTTTCCCCTGTGTGAAGTTTTTCCCTCTCATGATTGCTTCCTTTTACCTTTCTAATCATAATGTCCTCAGTTCCTCAGAGGCCTTCCCCAAACACTCTTTCTGAAGCAATCTGCTAAACTAACAAAACCCCATTTACATGCAGGGCATGGTGATGCACGCCTGTAATCTCAGCACTCTGGAAGCTGAGCCAGGAGGATCATTGTGAGTTTGAGACTAGTCTGGCCTACAAAGTGAGCTCAAGGCCAGCCTGAACTGCAGAGTAAGACTGTGTCTCAAAAAGACAAACAACAAAAATCAAAACCAAAAACAACAAAAAAAGGGGGTTGGGTATTTAGCTCAGTGGCACAAGCACTTGCCTGACAAGCACAAGGTCATGAGTTTGATCCTTGGTACCCCCCAAAACCAAAAAAACAAAAACAAAAAAACTCATTTACTTTTTCCATGTGGCAAATGAGGTTTCACTTTTACCCTGTCTTTTTTTTTTTCTTTGTCAAACCTCTGCACACTTTCCAAGAGATGAAAGGGGAATTATGTTCTTTTTTTCTTTCTAGTACACATTTGCAGTATACAATGATAATATTCATCATGAGCAGTGGGTATCTATACCTATCACACCTTAATTCTTTTTTTACATCCTCTTCCCCTTGCCTCCCAAGAATTATATTCTTTTTTTTTTTTTTTTTTTTTTTTTTTGCGGCACCGGGGATTGAACTCACAACCTCATGCCTGCCAAGGCAGGCGCTTAAGCCACTGAGCCAAACTCTCAGCCCTGGTTTTTAGAGGCAGGGTCGCACTGTGTAGCTCAGGCCAGCCTTGCGCTCGCGTTGTAGCCCAAGCCGGCCTTGAACTGACAACGCTCCGCCTACCTCAGCCTCCAGAGTGCTGGGATTAAAGGCGTGCACCACCACGCCCGGCAAGAATTATATTCTTATGATAGCAATGTGAAGAGAAAAATCAATGTTCAGTGCTTGTAACTTTAAACTTAGAGTCTTAAAGGAAAACTCTGAGAGGATCCCCAGACATGATGGATGACTGGGCCTCTCCAGCTCTCAGCCATCAGGTGAGAGGCTTGGCTGGGACACCGGGTGGAGGAAAGAAAGGATGTGAAGGGAAAAAACTGAGAGGCACAGAGCTGTGAAGAAGAAAAAGGTTAAGGGTAGGGGACATTGTGAATAGTTAGTATATGAGGAGAGCCCCAGGTGTGGGTTGTCCACTGACAACTGAGTAAGCAGCCCAAGCACCGATTCCTCTGCTCTGAAAGGGTGCTGACCTGTCACCTAAACTATGCCGTGTGCGTCCGCTTGTCAACAGCCAGGACTGGTGGAAGTCCCTTAATACACAGGCTGAGGTCCTTGTTGCCTCCTCCAACTCAGAGGAGCAGCAGTGATGCCAGAACAAAGTCCCAGAACTACTACATATGTGAAACTGAACAAGAAACCCACTATGGTCACCCTAATATCATTTTAATCACAGTATGAAATTATTTTATGTAAGATTAATTCCCTTGCTTATCTTACACTGTGGTACAAATTTCTAAGAATAGACTTGGTTGTTCTTTTCTCTGGTGTGTTCTCAACATTAAAGCAGGGTCAGGGCCTATAATATTTATTGAACAGATAAAGACTAAGCAAGTGGCAGACATGGTGACACATGCCTGTAATTCCAACTCTGTGGGAGGCTGAAGCAGGAGTAAGTCTGAGGCTAGCAGGGGCAACTTAGTGACTTAGCAAGACCTTGTGTCAAAAAACAAAACAAAACAAAACAAAAAAACAAAAAAAGGATTGCAGATACAGCTCATTGCAAATGCCCTGGGTTCATTCCCCAGTACCAAGTATAGTTATTTAGGAGAACTTTTTCTTTTTCTCTGTCTTTTTGAGACAGGGTTTCACTCTGCAGTTCAGGCTGGACTTGAGCTCACTTTGTAGCCCAGGCTGGTCTTGAACTTGCTATGATCTTCCTGAGTGCTGGTATTACAGGCATGCACCACCACACCTGGCTTTAGGAGAACTCTTAACAAATTCTTAATTAACAAATCATTTATCTATAAAAACTTTTTAGAATTCACATTGATTTTAGATATTTTATGGCTATAGACTTAGACTGTTGTACATTCATTTTACTTTATTTACTTTTTTTTTTTTTTTTGAGACAAGATCTTGCTGTGTAGTTCAGGCTGTGTTTGAACTCATCATGTGGCCCAGGCTGGCCTTGAACTCATGACAATCTTCCTGCCTCAGCCACCTGAGTGCTGGGATTACAGGGGTGTACCATCATGCCCAACAGACTGTTGTACATTTAGAAACCATTTATTATGGGAAAACTCAAACATACAGTACCAAAGAAAATTATATAATTAATATCCCTCATCCTGCTTCAGTAATGATCAGTTCTTGGCTAGTGTTGGAGCTTTTGTTTGTTTGTTTTGTGACAGTATCTTTCTGTGTAGTCCTGGTCAGCCTTGCAAAACATGATCCTCCTGCCTCAGTCTTCCTAGTGCTGGAATTACAGGTGTGCACCACTATGTCTAGCTGCAATACTGTTTTATGTATACTTTCTCCTCCAACCTTGTCCTCTACTGAACTATTCTGAACCAGATCCCAGATATATTATTTCATTTTGTAATATTTCAGGATATATATATAATTTATATATATATATAAATTTGATATATATATCAAAGGACTCTTTCTTTTTAAAAGCTGCAACTTTGAGCTAGACATACTGTCACAAATCTGTAGTCTCAGTATGCTGGGAGGCTGAGGCAGGAAGACTGCAAATTCGAGCCCAGCCTGAGCAATTTGGCAAGAACTTGTCTCAAAATAAGTAAATAAAACTAAAAATAAAAAGACACTTTGGAAGCTGGGCATGGTGACACATGCCTGTAATCTCAGCATTTGCTGAGGCAGGAGGATCACCCTGAACTCTAGGCCAGCCTAGACTACATAGTGAGTTCAAGGACACCCTGAACTATGCAGTGAGACCCTGTCTCAAAACAAAACAAAATGAAACAAAACAAAGCAAAACGAAAGAGTTGTAGCTTCTAACATACCTACAAAATGAATGTCAGCATTATCCTATTTTCCTGATTGTCTCGTGTTTCTTTTTTCACAAGCGGCTTCTTCAAGTCATAATTCAAATAAGGAACTTTTCGTTTTCTTTTTTTTCTTTATTTTTTTGGTACTGGAAATTGAACCCAAGGCCTTGTGCTTGCCAGGATGTCACTGTGCCACTATCTTGCCTTTCTAGTATTGTAGAATGGTATGCTTTTATTTTTATTTTCCATTATTTATGGCACTGGGGATTGAACCCAGGGTCTTTGTACTGAGCTACAACTATAATCTTATTTTTATTTTTTGAGACAGGGTCTCATTAATTCACTAAGTTGCCCAGGTTGGGTCCAAACTTGCAGTCCTTCTGCCCGAGCCACCCAGAGTGTCAGGACCACAGGTGTGCCCAGCCACACCTGGCATAGAGATTGGTTTTAACTATTTTTTACCTTTATACAAATGGACATAAACAGTACATATTCTTTTGTTTGGCTTCCATTACTCTCTTTGAATTTTTGTTCATTCTTTTTTTCACTTATTATGTGGTATTCCATGAATATTTGTTTTGTTTTGTTTTGTTTTGTTTTGTTTTGTTTTGTTTTGTTGAGACAGGGTCTCACTATGTAGTTCAGGCTTGCCTTAAACTCTCTGTATAGCCCAGGGTGGCCTTGAATTTGTGGTGATTCTCCTGCCTTAGCCACCTGAGTGCTGGGATTACAGAATGTGCCACCACATCTGGAGTTCATTTTTTTCTGTGTATTTTACTGTTAGATTGTTTTTGTTTGAGGACTAGAATGTTATGAACATTCTAGTACATGTACTTTCATGTACCTGTATTCGTGTTTCTATTGGGTTTATAGCTAGAAGTAGAATTGTGAGGGCATAGAAACTGCACAGATTTACTGAATCATAGCTTTATGAGATACTACCAAAGTTTTCCATGGCCTGTTTGTCCTTATGCCAATATCGAGTTGTCTTATTTATTATAACCTAATAAAAATTATTTCTATTCAGTATATTTTTCTTTAAAATTGGTTTAGATCATCTTGGCCATTGCATTTTTACGTAGATTTTTATTAAAAAGTTTGTCAAGTTTTCAATTCTAAGTCTTCTTTAATCCCTAGACATTGGCTCATACTTATTTGTTTAATTGCATTACTGAGGATTGAACCCAGGGCTTCACTCACGCTTGCTTTGACACTGAGCTACATCCCCAGTTTTTTTATTTTAGACAAGGTCTTGCTATGTGCTTCAGGCTGGCCTTGAACTCACTATGAAACCCAAGTTGGCTCTGAACTTGCCAGTGATCCTCCTGTCCCAACCTCCAAAGTGCTAGAATTATAGGCATGTGCTACCACTGTTGGGAGGCCTTTTTAAATTTTATTTATTTGGGGGGGGTACCAGGAATCAAACTCAGGACCTCACATTTGTCAGGCAGGTGCTGTGCCACTGAGCTAAATCCCCAGCTAAATTTTATTCTGAGATTGGGCTTTGCTAAATTCCCCAGACTGGCTTTGAAACTTGCCTATTTCACTTATTACCAGATAAGAACAAAAATAACTAAGAAAAAATAAATTTTAAAAAGGAAAAGTTAAAAAATATAAAAAAACCCAAATATGATTTAGACATCATTCTTAATCTAGTGCTTATTACAACTATACATGGTTAAAATCCAAATACATGTCTTTAGCCAGGTGTGGTGGCACACACCTGTAATCCCAGCACTCGGGAAACTGAGGCAGCAGGATAGCTGCGTGTTTCAGGCCAGGCTGGGCTACGAAATGAGTTCAAGACCAGCCTGAACTGCGGAGTGAAACCCTGTCTCAAAAAGAAAAGAAAGAAAGAAAGAAAAAAAAGTAAACCCCCAAATACATGTGTTTAGAGAATGGCAAACTACTCTTCTGGCTTGGATCAGGAAGTGATTACTTCCATTAGTGTATGTGAGGAATGGAAATGAGAAAGTTCTGGGATGACAATGACACTTTAGCAGGACTTGTAAGTTGCCAGGGCACTAACAAGTTAGAATGTTGTAAGCATCAATTCGCTGTGAGAATTGGTCTGAGAAGGCTCAGAGTAGAGGCTGGAAATGGGTTATAGTCCATGGAGTGGTGGCTGTCCAAAGTTATGTTCTAATCCTAGGAGGCTGTGAATGTTAACTTTCTTGGAAGGACTGTCTTCACAAATGCAATTAACATAAAGGATGAGATGATATCATCTTGGAATACCCAGCAGTACCTTAAATCCAAAGAAAAACTACCTTATAAGAGACAGCAGTGGGTGACACACAGAGAAAGCAATGCAAACACAGAGATAGATGGTGCAGCGTTATGGCCATGAAGCTGAAAGAGGCAAATGGGTTCTCCCCTAAATTCTTTGCAGGAATATAACCTTATTGACATCTTGATTTCATTGTTTTAAGCCATAAATAAGTGGTAATTTATTGTGGTAGCCAAAGGAAAGTAACATATGTGAGTTGGAGTTAGAGTGCATTCCAGTGGAATTTTATACAGTTCTATTAGTCAAATTATGCATTTCTTTAATAAGTATGTTATGTACATACAAGATTCTGTAGAAACGAATATGACATTGGGAAAATCTCTTCTCTTCGGGTATTGTCTTCTTCCCATTCCAGTAAAAACTAGAGGCCAAGACCTTTTCTTTTTGTTTTGTTTTTTAACTCCAGTCTTTGTGACTATCATAGAGTATTCATCTGGCTCAGTAAACATTTGTTGAATAACTAAACTGAACTTTAAAGTTTGGTTCACTACTGTTTATTTAAGTGTCCTTTCTATTTAGTTGTTAGACTTTTGATTTAGTAGGCTTAGAATTCAGGACATATTTTATTTATTTGGTTGCTTGGTTAGTTATTTAGTGCTAGGGATTAAACGTGGGGCCTTGCACATGCTAAGAAAGTAGTCTACCACTGAGCTATTAGCCTGGATTTTATTCCTAATGTACAAAGTGATAAGGTATTAAGTTAGTTCAAAAGACATTTTTTGAGCTAAGCATGATGGCACCTGCCTGTAGTTCTATTACTCTGGTAGGCTGAAGCAGCAGGATCAAAAGTTCAAACCCAGTCTGAGTAATTCAGTAACTTAGAGAGACCCTGTCTCATCAACAAAGGGCTTCAGGGACGTTGCTCTATGCAAAGGCTGTGGAGTGGACTCTCCAGGACCATTATGGGAAAAAGAAAGAAAGAAAGAAAGAGAGAGAGAGGGAGAGAGAGAAAGAGAGAAAGAGGAGAGAAAGAGAAGGAGAGAAAGAGAAGGAGAGAAAGAGAAGGAGAGAAAGAGAAAAGACATGTTTTCAGAATTAGGAAATAAGTGTCTATCTGCCAATCTGTCACTACTGGGCTTACAACCCCCTCCCCGCATTCATTTGGAACTTTTGATTCAGCTCTATGGTCAACCATATTTTACTTGGGGTAATGGAAAGGACTTATGATAAAAAAATTATATTTTGGTTCAAGTATATCGGAACATTTGTATTTGAATATAACTTTCCCATCTGGGTCAAGTGATAACTTTAGGGCACTAGCGTTCTGCCTATTTCAGTTAAGGTCTAGGTGGTATGTGAAGGTGTGAAACATTAATCCACAGGTCTTCCTATTGCCCACTCTTTATCATTGTTCTGGGCTTTGTTCAGAGGGCTTTGTTTTATCATTGTTCAGAGGGCTTTTCTGACCATCTCACTTAAAAATAGTCCTCTACTGCTTTTCTCTCTGTTCCCATATCTGTTCTTTTTCTCCATATTATTAATTGGTTATTTTCTGTTTCCCTGTATGGCTGGAGGCTCCACAAAGACAAAAACTTCTTTTTTCCATTGCTGTATTCCCAGCACTTTTACTGTTTTACATATAGAAGGCACTCAATAAATATCTGTGCTATCAGCAAAAAACTCAAGGAGCCAGAGGTTTTTGGAATCAGTCCTCAATTCCATTTACAATTCTACTTTTTGACCAGTCATTGGCAAGTTACTTGACCTCTGTGTGCCACAGCTTTCTCATCCCTGGTCGGTAGGTAATGTCCTTTTGGTGTGAAGATTGATGAAAGATCTGTGAATAATGCCAGACGCATTGTATACCCCCAAAATTGTTAATTTCTTTCTGTTTGTATCCTCTTTATTGAGACTTTAGTATCCTTTCCTATGCAGCACATCCACTCCTACCAGAGGTAGAGTTATCTTGAAGATAATGAAATTTAAAGTGTAGGGCCCCTCCCTTGCATAGGTTTCAAACTGGGCATGCTAGAGAGGATGCCAGTTGCTGCGTTGGGGCTCAAACTCATGGCCTTGTGAGGCAAATGCTCTAATACTGAACCTTCTACAAAGTTTAAAAACTTTTTATAATAGAAGATTTCACTGTGTAGCTCAGGCTGGCCTCAAATTTGGAATCCTTCTGCCTCAGCCTCTCAAGTACTGGGGTTGTGTGTGCCACTCATCCATTTTGGAAGCACTTTTATGTAAGCATTTCTAATAAATAGCCTAAGTAAAGAGTTCTGAATCTCCAAGTCTTGAGTCATTTGCTATGATTTATTTACCTTTTCTACATATTTAATTAATGTTAATTTTAGTTTATTTTACAGTCATAATTTGTATTTTATTTCATACCCCAAATTGTGTATTTCAGAACCTACGAAACTGAATTTACTCTAGACTAAACCCATTTATAGATTCCATTAAATAAGCATGAATGCCTTGAGTCTTTATTAACACTGCCAATGGAGCAACTCCAAGATAATTGCCTCCACTGCATTTGGTCTAGTAATTTAGGGTGGTTTTTAAAATCACTGGGAGGTGGCGCACACCTGTGATACTAGCACTCGGGAGGCTGAGACAGGAGGCTCACAAATTTGAGCCCAGCAGGGCAACCCGGCAACTTACTAAAAATAATCTAGGGCTATAGCTCAGTGCTAAGACCCTGAGTTCAATTCCTAATATCCAAAATAAAATAAAATAAATTCCTTATTTACCATAAAAATGTCTGGGTATTTCACGATACATTAATCCAACATGATTAACGTACCTTTCTACTGAATTCCTATTTGAAGCAATGAAAGTATTCTGACCCTTGTGTTTCCTTGCAATTTTTGGTTGGCCACATCAGATACCTAGTACTTAAAGTGAGAGGTCTCACCATCCCTAACTGCACTCTTCTTTAGATCTCCCACCTACGGCCCGTAAAATGTAATGGAAACACCCAACTCATAACAAATACTGGGTTATTTGTGGATGCAAAGCATCATGAAGCCATCAGGCAAAGAAATTCCCATCTTTAATGATTTAAGGAGACTGACAACAGTAGGACTAGTACGCAGTAGTAGTTTCTGCTCTGGATTTGAACACAAAAGCCTTGTTTTGCTGAGCCTGTCTCATGTCCACCTACGTCTTTAAATCGCTAGGTGCTCCATGATGGAAATTTACCCGTGGGTCCCGGTCCAGTCTCGTGGACCTCCCCTGGCCTGAACTCCCCCACTTCCCGCACCGGCCTGGCCCGCAACGCGTTTGAGCTCGGGTTCCCTCCGCGCGGTAGAGGGAGCCCGCGGGTCGCGCGCTCGCCGCTGCCCCAGAGGACTTTGTTTCAACACCTGCCGAGCCCGGGCCTCAGCCAGCAGGGCTGCCTCGGGAAAGGGAGCGTGTGTCCCCGCCATCCCCGAGAGCGCCCGGCCCCACAGACGATCCCCATTACCGCCCTCACAGGAGCGCCCGAGTGCGGCCCTCCTACCCAGGGGGTCCTGGGGGTCGGATTTTGGAAGGTAGCCGGCCAGTACCCTACCCACCTGCCCCCGACACCCGCAACCCGCTCCCTGCAGTCCTGGCCCGGTCGAGCTCCGTGGAAAACCCGGAGCGGAAGCCTCTTCTGCTGCGCGGCGCCAGACACGCATGCGCAGTGCGCGGCGCCGTCTCCCAGCGCAAGGAGGAAGCGTTCGCCGTGATCCCAGCGGCTCCGCTGGGTATGCTGTACCGGCTCGTGTGGCTGCTGCACCCCGCGCTGCCTAGCACTCTCAGCTCCATCCTTGGCACCCGCCTGCTGCCCCTGGAGCGTCTCTGTGGGTAAGCGGCCAGAGCGCCCGGCCCTCCGGGCCCGCGGGTCACGGTGGTTTGGCGCCCAGTTGCAAAGTGGTGATTCAGCACTTAAAGCCGCCGCCGCCGCCGCCCCTCACACTGCGGGTCCCGCCGGCCTGGGACGAGGACGACTGTGCGAGGCCGCCCCACAGCCTGTAAGGGCGGCTCGGCGGCGGGAACCGGGGCCTGGGCCGCCGAGGTCGCGGGCAGTGCGCCGGCGACGCGGGCGTCACGAGTGCGGGGACGTGGGGTCTGACCTCGTCCCCGGCCGCCCCCGGGAGCCGCTCTGGCTGTCGGCCGTGAGGGGCTGGCGACCTGCCGGGCGGCCTCGCCCTGGGGTGGAGGAATCCGGTGAGCCTGGGGCAACCGCTTCTCACACTGCTCTCAGCTTTTTCCTGAGGCTACCGAGTTTCCAAGACCGGGGAAATGCCCGCGTTGGGAACTGTGAAAGTTTGCTTGTCTCAGCGGCAGTGAGGAGACAGTGTTGGGAGATATTGGGGATCCTACAGATGCCTTGCGATTCTCCACAGCAGCTCCCTTAGTGTACCCCTTTGACAACTGAGGCCAAAAGGGATTGTGTGATTGCCCCACCGTTGCAGAGATTGTGTCAAAATCAGGATTAGGACGCTAGTTCTTTTTGCCATCCGGTGGCGCACTCCTTCCACTTCAGCACTGCTCTGTGTATACTAGAAATTTTCAGCGGTGTGGTTAACGCCGAATATCCTTTATTGTAAATAGAGATAGACGTGTCCGCCTTGGCAGCACATATAGTAAATAGAGATAGATAGGCAGTATTGTCTGGCCCTACTTAGGTCGTTATTTGAGCCCCTCCTGGTTTTAATCCGTAATATGTAGGACCTGTTACACTTGCAGGGCATGGGATAGATGCTGTGTGTAAGTACGTGGTCGGCCTGCCTCCTAGGAAATTTTGACTTGGTTGCTGCGGTTTGATATGTCACGATAGTATAACCAGCTGAAAAGGATGACTGTGACAAGGCTAAGAAAATGGACAGGATGGACAGTTTGTGCTTTAGGAACCGTGGGGGTCAGAGAGAGATCAACGTGTCTAGGATGGCCTTAGAGGGAATGGCAGAAGGGGTGGAATGTGGGTAGGTGTGAGCGTGCCAGCCTAGCGTGCAGGTAATTTGTGTTGAGAGGGCAGTGAAGAGATTAGTTGAAACTTTAGAGAATTTTCCCTGAGGAAATTAGGAGGCCCTAGTCCCATAGCATAAGGGTAGGATAAGTTGCCTCGGCCTTGAATTTGAGTAGAAAATTTTTCCCCCTTTAATTAATACAGTAGAATTACAGTGAATATTGAATAGGAAGTCAGTAAGAGATTTCAACTGGGATGATCTAATGAATATGGTAAGTTAGAAATTCAGTGACTCAGTATGGGATGTCAGGGAGGGAAGAGAGAGAAAGATTGAGATCTGAGGCAGAGAAACCTGCCTATGTGGTGGACTTAGTTCCTACTGCTTGAACTGTGATGGTAACAGTGATACTAAGAAGGGCTATTGCAACGGAAGAGTCTGTAGAACTTTTTCCTCCCTCTACATATTTTCCAGGACACCACAAAGTCCTTCCTCTGCAGTGTGCTAAAAGATCCCTGGGCAAAGAGAAAGTAGTAGGGATAGTGAATATGGGCAGGGTGCCTCCTTCAGTCCCTTGCTGTTCAGAATACTTTCTTTTGTTCTAAATTCATTTCTGGCAGGCTAGGCTTAGCTCTGATTGTCCCCAGAATGCAGAATTTATAATTCTACAGGAAGCATCTATTTTAACAGTTTTATATACCTAAGTTCTTTGTCTTAGGTATAGATTTTTTGTATGAGTCTCTCCCACTGCTCTTCACTTTCATTGATGAAGTCTATGGCATAGGATGACCAACCAGAGGTTCAAGATAACGTTCTTTGAGAGGGAAATTCAGAAAATTGAAACCACGATAACCATACATCTCTTTCCTGGAGGACCGTGATTTAACCAATGTCTGTATGACTTGAGAGCCTGAGCTATTAACCTGTTGTGGTGTTATACCTCCTTTCTCAGTATTTGGGCATTTGTTTCTTGGTCAAACATCTTGACAAAGCGATATATAAGACACTATATGAGCTGGGCATGGTGTCACATGCCAGCAGTCCCAGCATTTGGGAGGCTGAGGCAGGGAACAACATGAGTTTGTGGCTAACCTAAACTACATAGTGAGACCCTGTCTCAACAAACACACAAAAAAATCCCCTATGTTATCCTGTATTTGGATAATTTCTTAGTTTTTCTTTATGGTTTATCACATCTGAAGTCTTACATAGTGTATTCTTTTGCTTGCTTTTAATCTTATGGAAATTTTTGTTGTTGTTACTGGGGATTGAACTCACAACCTCACGCTTGCCAGGCAGGCACTTGTGCCACTGAGCTAAATCCCCAGCCCCTTATGGAAAATTTTTTTTGACTTACTTTTTTTCATTTAACATTTTCGAGTCCCATTCATGTATATATGTGTGTATAATATGTACACATGTATGTCATTTATGTATGTATTATAAATAAATACAGTGATTCATTGTTGAATAGACAGTTATAGTCAAATATACCACTAAGTATTTTTCTATTCTGTTGATGGTGATTTACCCCATCCCATCAGTAATCCATGTTATTGACCCATACTCATACCCAAACTTTAGGCATCTTCTCTGCTTGCACTCATCCATTTAGGATTCTCATCCAGTCACACTGATGTAAATTCTATCTGTATATGGTTCCTTTGGTATGTAGCCACTAGCAACATGTATCTATTTGAATCAATGAGAATTAACAGTTCACTTCCTCAGGCAGCCAGGGCATTTTTCTTTTTTCTTTTTCTTTTTCTTTTTTTTTCTTTTTTTTTTTTTTTAATCTTTTTGAGATAGGGTCTCACTATGCAGTTCAGGCTGGCCTTGGACTCACTGTGTAGCCCAGGCTTTTCTTGGACTTGCAACCTTGCAACTATCTTCCTCCCTCAGCCTCCCAAGTGCTGGGTCATTTTTCAAGACACATATACCACATGGGACAGTGCAGATACAGAAGATAACTGTTATCACAGGAATGCAATGAGATAGATATGATTGCTATTCTGAAAACTACCAAATGTCTACCTAACCAAAACTACTCTGAATTTCAGATTTAGGAAATAAACTTCCTACTCAGCATTTCCTCTTGGGATTCTGTGACTGTTAATCCTGATATCTCATTTTCATTGGATTGAGAAGTGCCTCACACATTAGTAAAGCATGCTTCTGTGTATTTCTGGGTGGGTTATGGAGGCATGACCTTGGATACTGCATATGATCCCTCACCCAGTCTTCTCTGGCATTGTTATCCTGTTCTGCTTCCCAGCACCATGAACTGAACAGCTTTGCTCCTCCATGTCCTTACACCATGATATATCTGCCTATCGTTGACTGTGGTTCTGTGGTTTAGAAGCCTTTGGAACAAGTTTGCTGGAGTTTGGAGAGGTTTGGAGATGTGGGCTAGAAGAAAAGCCTTATCCTACAGACAGCAGAGCCTAATGGATGGTTCTGGTCAGAGTTTGGATGACCAGAGTGCTGATAGGAGTGCTGAGAGTAAAAGCCAGGCATAGGAGATTTCATTTGGGAACAAGGACTCTGATGGCATTTAGACTAGAGGCCATGTGTGTTATACTCTGACAGAAAGTTTTCCTACGTTTTGGCTGGGTCCTGAGACTTTGCAAAGGACTGAGATTAAGGGCAGTAGACTAAGCAGGTGCAGGAAATTTCAAGACATCCCAACATTCAGGCTATGGTTGGGTACTCCTAGCTGTTTTTAATTCAATTTATAGTGAGCAGAAGGCAGAGAAAAACAACTTTGGAAAACTTAAATTTTGACCCAGAAGGAGCCATGGATAAAGTTGGGACCAAAAGAGGTATGGCCGCTAAAGTCCTTAGATCATCAAAAAGAATCCAAGTACTTTGCACAAGATGAGAAGAAAGATGCCTTGAGGGCATCTCAGAAATCAGCAAAACCCCACCCATTGCAAGACTCATGGGGGCAAAATGTCAACCTTTCATTTGAGGAGAGAGTCTCTGGGGCATCTCCTCCCCTCCATGCTCAAGAAGAGCCTCTATGGAATTGGTTTCCTCAGATTTATCTCACCATGCTGAGCCAGCCAGGCATTCAAAGACTGCTATAGGCATGATGCAAGGGGGCCTGGCTAGTGCTCCCATCTGCAGTAGACCTTGTCATTGTTTGTGTGATGCTGATTGTACTGGCATTCAGAATGCAAGGGTTGTAGGGTCAGGGAGGCTTTCACCTGGATTTCAAAGGAAGACCTGGAAGGTGAGGTAAAGAGATCCTAAAAGTACAGTGTATAAAGTAGTGGAGTGCCTAGAAAGTTCCTGGAATGTTCTGAGGAAAGCTGGAGGGTATGAGTGGAACCAGCCCAAGAAAGAGGCTATGTGGACTGTTCCAGCAAGGGCATATAAATAGGACCAGCCAAGCCCTTTGGAAGTCATGTCTACCACCATTGCCCTAGATGCTAGACGTAATGGAACTTGATGTTTACCTTGCTGGGTTTTGGTCTTGCTTAGGTGTGAGTCTTTCCTATTTAGTCTTCCTCTTTTTTTTTTTTTTTTTTTTTTGTGGCACCAGGGATCAAACTCACAACCTTGCACCTGCCAGGCAGGCACTTAAGCCACTGAACCAAACTCCTGGTCCTAGTTTTTTGAGACAGGGTTGCACTATGTATTTCAGGCTGGCCTTGTGTTCACATTGTAGCCCAAGCCGGCCTTGAGCTCTCAATGCTCTTCCTACCTCAGCCTCCCAAGTGCTGGGATTAAAGGCATGCACCACCATGCCTGGCTTCTTCCTTCTTTTTGGAAAGGGAACATTTACCCTGTACCGTCGTACCTTAGGGTTATGCAGTATGTTTTTGATTTTTATAGAAGTTAACAGCTAAGAGTTTGCCTTGAGTCTCAGAAGATACTTGGAGTTTTGAAAAATGCTGAAACTGTTGAGACTTTGGGGAAGGCATTATTGTGTTTCTGATTTTGTGTGGGATGGTTCTGTTAGGTGGAATTATGAATTGGCTTTTTTCCTTATTCTGTGTATGGTCTCTTGTCCATTTCTCTCTGGCATTGTTCCGCTGCTCTGCTTCCTGGCTGCTATGAGCTGAGCAACTTTGCTTCTCCACATCCTTCTCCCATGATGTTGCTGCCTTGGAGCCAGCCAATCACAGATTACAAATGTGAGCCAAAGTAAACTGAAACTGTAAACCAAAATGAACATCTCCTCCTTTAAATTGCAGGTATCAAGTACTTTGTCTCAGTAATGAGAAAGTGACTGATGGAGATACTCAGTACAGTGACACTTCAGTTCACAAACTTAATTCTTTCCACAATTCAGATCACAAATCAAATTGAATGAGAACTGAATCAGATTCAATGGTTAGTTTCAATGTTGACCTAATGGGGAACTTTGATTCAGTCATGGTCCAGTTCAGTATCCAGCCAGAATCATGGGAAGAATTAAGCTTGTGAACCAAGTTACACTGTATGTATTTTAAACTTTTGTCTGGAACCTATGTCTGTATCTGTGTGTTTGTGTGTGTGTGTGTGTGTGTGAGTTTGTGTGTATATATTGCTGTCTTACCTTAAACCCAGGACTTGCCATGTGGTAAGCATTGAGGTACACCCCCAGCCCTATCTTGATATCTCTGTCCCCAAAGCTGTTCTGCCTTCAGTGTATCTCCCATCTCAGTTAATGGTGTCTTTATTCTTTTACTTCTTTAAGCTAATGACTTGAGTCATCTTTACTGTCTTTCTTGTTCATATGTCTCCGTCCACTCAGTGTGTACATCTCAATTCTATTTCTTTTTGCCATCACTCTGGTCTTTAACCCAAATGAGAATAGCCTCTAAATAAACTTCCTTGAATCTATGCTTGCCTCTTTCTGTATGGCCAGTTCTTGTTACCACTGTCAGCATGATTAAAAAAAATTTTTGTTTCAAAGTTTTTTTTTTTTTTTTCCTTTTCAGTTTTTGAGACAGGGTCTTGCTATGTACTTCAGACTGGCCTTGAAATCGTTATGTAGCCTAACCTAGCCTCAGCTTCCCAAGTGCTGGAGTTATAGGCATATGCACCATATCTACCTGCATGATCCTTTTTGAGGACCACAAAAAAGAAGACCTTTAAGGATCTGGCTTGTTACCAACCCTCTGATCTTTGTTTTTTTTTTTTTTTTTTTCCAAACAGTCTTACCCTATAATTTAGGCTGCCCTTGAACTGACTATGTATTCCAGGCTGTCCTTGAACTCCTGGCAATCCTCCTGTCTCAGCTTCCCACACTGGAATTATAGACTTGTAATTCCTAGCTACCTCTCTGATCTTGTCTCCAAAATAATCTCTTTTCTTCCACTTCAGTTCCAGTGATCTCGACCATTGTAACAATGCTCGACTTGGTTTTGCATCAGATCATATGTCAGATCTTCCCTTTGCTCAGAGTGCTCTTCTGCCTGTGAGATCAGCAAATGCTTCACTAAGTACATGGGATTGGAGCAAGTGTCTTTGAAGGATATATAATCCTTGGTAAATAGACAAGGGTGGTTCAGAGAATATTTCAGAAGAAAGGAATGGTATTAGCAAAGGCTCAGAAGAGGAGAGATAGATATGATCAAAATATATTACATAAATTGAAATCCCCCCAAAATGTGAAAATAGTGGGGATGGTAGGCATAGGGAGTAGTGGGGGGCTCAGAAGTAGGAAAATTCACAGTGTAATAAAAAAGCAGTGACATTTTATCCCACAGGAGCTAAAGAGGCTCAGTTACTTTTAGAGCAGTAGTGTGATGTATAAAGATTGTATTTTTGGTTTAATCTGGCTGGCTTTTAGAAACACAGTTTGAAATGCAGGTAGAGATTGATGAGGGATTAAGAAATAGTACAGATAAAGCGAGGTGCAGTGACACACACCTGCAGTCCCAGATATTCCAGACTGAGGCAGGAGGATTGCTTGACACTAGGAATCTGAGGCCAGCCTGGACAACACAGTGAGACTGTGTCTCAGAAAAACAGTAAAAAAGACGTGTAAATGAAAAGGCAAGAAGTGTGTCATAGGCAGATGCATATAAAAGTAGATTCAGTAGGCTGTAGTGACTACTTGGGGATGGGGGGAGATAGAGCCTGTGGTCCTAAGACTGAGTGTCTTGGAGATCAATGCTGACAGGAACCTGGACTAGGAGGGGCCACTAGGAATGAGAAGACACAAAGATTCAGCTGCAGATTGTAGGAAGAAGTCCAGGTCAGTGACATGTCAGCCTGCCTGGCGGGAGGCTGGACTTCCAAAGGCATGCCAAGAGAAGGGTTGATGGGATGCTGGTAATTAGCACATAAAGAGTAGGGCTAGAAACCAAGTTTCATGGGGACCTACAAGGAAGGTGGTTTTGAAAAATGTGAGATATTGAGTTTGGAGAAATCAGATGATAGATGAAAGAGAGCAGCCTTAAGCAGAAGCATGGGGAAAATGAGGACTGTTTTATGGATGACTGAAGTTAAGAAGCTGGTGGAGGAAAACAATGCCTAAGAAAAAAAGCTTGTTGAAAACACAGAGTGACTCTGAGGATAATAGGTAAAGAGATTATTGTTAGAAAAATAAAGGTTTGTTCAATATAGGCTTTGATTTAGAAGAGGGAGTTGCTTATAATAAAAATAGTTTGGGTCTCAGTTTCCTCATTTGAAAAAAAGAGTCTTTATAGTTCTAAGTTCTGTAATTTTTTTCTATGCTGCTATCCCAGCAGCCAAGGGGCTAGATTGTTAGAAATGCTACTAGGATCTGGTAGGGAATATAAGTTCTCCTTAGTTAACATGATGATCTTTTGATCAACTTTATACACTACTTTCTTTTAGGCATGTGGAATCATAATTTGGGCCAGGAGCTCTGAAGGAGTGGGTGTCCCCTATCATGGTATCTCCTGTACCTAGCACAGTGCTTGGCACATGGTTGGAGTTCATGAATTATTTGTTGAATGAATTTGTGGAAGGAATTTGTTGAATGGATTTCTGGAGGAAGCCCTTCTCATAAACATGATTCAATTTTTGGTTAGAATTTACCACTTCTATATAGTAAATGTCAGTGTAGCCAGTAACTAGTATTTGTGATTGTATTTCTTATGATAAAGAAATTCAATGTTGGAATATATTTCCAAGATTTTTTTGCAGTAATGATTCTTGATACTAGTAGAATTGAATTTTTTTTTTTTTTTTTTTTTTTTTTTGTACCGGGGATCAAACTCACAGCCTCACACATACCAGGTAGGCGCTTACACTACTGAGCTAAATCCCCAGCATAGAATTGAATTTTTGACAGTAGACATTATATAATTATTTTAGACATTGAAGGAATGTGTAATAAAAAATATTCTGCTGGATGTGGTGGTGCACACCTGTACTCTCAGCACTTGGGAGGCTGAGGCAAGAAGATCACTGAGAGTTTGAGACTAGCATGGAATACATGGAGAGGTCCTATCTCCAAAAAAAAAGTATTCCTTTTGACAGCTTATGTGAAGTATATCAGTGTTTATAATCCCAGTTGGTGTTCTTAACTGTCCTTATTTTCGAATAGCTTTAATTTCCTTTGTAACATAACAAAGTCTAAATAAAGGTTAGGTTATGAGAACATACTACTAATTGTGGAGCTTCTTATCAAAAAGAGTCCAAGTTTTTTTTATTTTTATTTTTTTTTATTTTATAATGTCAAAAAAAGCTGTGTAGCCCAGGCCTGCCTTGAACTTCTTATAGAGCCCAGGATGGTCTTGAACTCATGGCAATCCTCCTGCCTTAGCCTCCTGAGTGCTGGGTTAACAGATGTGCACCACCATGCCTGGCAGGTGATTTTTTTTTTTTTTTAAACGCACAGCATACTACTTGTGTACTAGAAGTCAAATATTCTGCCATTTAAGGGAAAACTTAAGTGAATCTATTTAATATATAGTTGATTCTTTTTTCTTTGGATTCTTAAAATTAATTTTTTAAATGATAGTAGATAATGAACACAGCAGTACTATATTTCCTTGGTATATCTGGGTATTCTTGCTTTCTTAATTTTAGAAATTATCTGTTAATTTGTTTTTATGGTAGGTAAAGATTTAACTTCTTTCTTAACCATACCGCTTCTCAGCCTTTTGGCTAGGATCAAGAGTAATTTTTTCTTTATCCTTCTCTCTTGCCTCATCTTAGCAAAATACCAGATTTTTTGTTTTGCTTTGTTTTGTTTTGTTATTTGAAACAGGTTCCCACTATGCAGTTCAGGCTGGCCTTGAGATCCCTATGTATCCCAGACTGGCCTCAAACTGGAGGTGATCCTCCTGCCTCAGCCGCCTGAGTGCTGGGATGACAGCTGTATACTGACTTGCCCAGCTACCAGAATCACAGATTTTAAGTATATTTGGCATTTGCCTTATTATTTTATAAATATCTTTCACTGCTGAGCCAAATAATATCTGATTACATTTTTTTCTTATTCATCATTTCTGGTTTTGTCATGTTTTTTAAATTTCTGTTTATTTCTGGTTCATCACATTTTGTCTCACAACTAGTTAATGTAATTTTGTTTGTTTATTTGTTTTTGCAGTACTGGAGATTGAACCCAAGTACTGAGCTACATCCTCAGCCCATTTTTAAATTTTTTATTTTGAAACAGTGTCTTACTAAGTCACTAAGTTGTTCAGGCTGGGCTCAATTTGTAATCCTCCTGCCTCAGCCTTTCACAGTGCTGAGATTACAGGTGTGCATCACTGTGCCCAACCTTAATTTTTTATTTTCAGACAAGATCTCGCTAAATTATCCAGGCTGGGCTCAATGATGAAATCTATTAGATGATCTTTTGGGTCCATGTTTTTTTCTTGGAGGCCATCTTTCTGGGTACTTCCTTTCTTCTATAGTCTCAATTACTTTTTCTTTAGGACTGCTTTAAGAATTCCTTGCCTGAAATTTCTCTTAGCTTCTTTCTTGTGTTGGATCAGTTTCCTGGATCTCAAGGTCTGTTCCTTTTTTTATGTGCTTCTTCATTCAAGAGCTCTATGGCATATTTGGAAGTTCCAGTAGTTTCTTCCAGTAGTTTCTTGAGAAAGAACACATGGGAGAGAACTTTTTAAACATCTTTAATGATTTCCTAAACAGAGAAGTGTAGAGCTGGGTGCTAGTGTGAATGTACACATTTGTAGACCATGTCTACAAAACTAAGATAAAATCTGAATGCTTTCTACTACTCCTTCATTCAACTTTAGAATTCTTGGATTCTAAGAATAGTTTACAACTTATATAACAGTTTAAGTAACAAACTTTCAAAGATACCCTTTGCAGGACTATGACAAACGAAAGACATAGCTTTTTCTCCTTCATTTTTACCTTGAATTTTATATATTTAAATTTCTTTTTGTTTTTTAAGACAGGGTGTTGCTTTGTAGCTCAGGGTGGCCTCAAACCTGCAATGATCCTTTGGCTTCAATCTCCTGAGTGCTAGAATTACAGGCATGTGCCACCATATTCTATGTATTTAATTTGAACCTATATATTTTTATGATTTTATGCTTTTCAAACAAGAAAAAATGAAAATAAATGTTTGTCAACTGCCATTTTTTCCCCTTTGTTTTTTTTTTTTTTGCGGCACCGAGGATTGAACTCACAACCTCGCGCCTGCCAAGGCAGGCGCTTAAGGCACTGAGCCAAACTCCCGGCCCTCATTTTTTCCCTTTTGAGTTGGTGAAAGTTCCTAACTTCTTTTGTTGGGCTACTCTGTACTTTCTGTGTGCTCTGCTAGTGGTCATTAGAGGGTGGGAGTACTGGACACCATGTAATCTAAGGTAAAAAATTATTTTCTTTCTTTCCTTGTTAGTTATTTAGTTCATTAGTTCAGACTTCTCTTGAACTCACTGTAGCTCAGGCTGACCTCAAACTCGCAGCCGTTATTATTTTTTTTTGTCATCTATATTTCATATAGATACTATTTTATGTTTAAATTTTTACTTATGTTTAAAACTTTGAATACATAGCACAGATTCACAGCCATTGTTATTATTATTATTTAATGAAGTTTTACTCTTATGTTGCTCAGCCACCTACCTTTGAGCTCAGATAATTCTCCTGCTTCCTGAGAAGACGAGACCATAGGTACATACCATCATGCCTGCATAGGGTGAATATTCTTGACTTCTGAATGTGTTCTAGGAGATTATTGGTGAAGTTAACTCCTGGTTCTGAACTTGTACTCCAGACCACTTCACAGTGGCATTCAGTTGGCAAAATGACTTTTTTTCTCTAGTTCTATCCCTGTGGGAGTCAGTGTAATATACTAGAAAAGTCACTCTGACTTGACACAGGGTGGTTTTCTTTTCTTCCTTGCTTCCTTCTTTCCTTGTTTTCTTCTTTCCTTCCTGCCTTCCCTTTTTTCCTCTTTCCCTCCCACCCTTCCTCCTTTGCTTCCCTCCTTCTTACCCTGAGCAAGTTAGTTCATATGAGCTTCTTTTTACTAGGTGTTGAACTAAGTAGCTTCAAAGATCCTTGTTAGCCCTAGTTAAATGTCAGTTTCTGAGCAACATTGGCACCCACTAGCACATAGTTCCTTTTTCTTCCTTGTGCTAACTTGTTGCTATTGCCTCACTTTGTATTGCTTTTATTTTATTTATTTATTTATTTATTGGTATCAGGAATCGAACTCACAACTTCATGCCTGCCAGGCAGGCACTTGTACCACTGAGCTAAATCTACGGCTCTATTTTTTGAGACAGGGTCTCACTAAGCAGTTCAGGCTGGCTTTGAGCTCACTTTGTATCCCAGGCTGGTCTCGAACTCACAATGATCCTCCTGTCTCAGCCTCCCGAGTGCTGGAATTAAAGGCGTGCACTGCCACGCCCATCTGTATTGGTTTTATTTTAGAGTGGGTATGACCTTATATAAAAAGCAAGTGACTGTACCAGTAGGTAGGGAAGGGGTATGTAGGTATGTTTTCCAGTTGTTTTTTTTTTTTTAAATATGAATCAACAACACTTCAAGATGCTTAGTTGAGTCTCTTTTGGAAAAATGGGAAGATCTGTTAACAATAAACTTGCATTCCTGTCTCAGAACAATTGATCTAGGCTAGTGAAGATTTACTTCTCTTTCAGAAGGGGATGCATTGCTTCTAATTAGTCTGTTTTGTTCATTTACATTACCTTTTTGGCCTTGTAAGCATTGTATTTGTGATCCTTTCTACAATATGATTGGAAGAAACAATCTTTATTCACTTTTAGATATACTGAAGGTTTTTATTAATAGTGACAGAGGAGCAAAGTACACATATAAATTGTTCTGAAATTACAGAAATGATTGTGTAATGAGGACTACCCTGTACCTTGTTTTAGTATCACATTATCTTGTTTGATCCTTTTGGGAACTGAATGAGTTGACAGAGAAGTGAAAAGTTCACAGCTCTCATAGTCCTGCTGCCTCTCAGTTCACTTTCTTGTCTGAGAACCCAGGTGAGGGTGAAGGAGTGAAGGTGTATATGTGTGGAAGAGGATAGTAGGTTTGCTGGAGACAGAGTCTTGCTGTGTACTTTAGGCTGGCTTTGCACTCACTATGTAGCCCCGCCTGGTCTTGAATCTGTGGTGGTCCTCCTGCCAGAGCCTCCTGAGTACTGGGATTACAGGTTTGCATCACCATGCCCGCTTGTCTCAATCTTTGAAACATTTCTAGATAATTGTGTTTCTTTATTGCATGGATAATTATAAAATAAAATTTTTCATAAGAATAAGAATTTATATATTAGTATGACCCTTTACCCAGTTCTTAGGAAAATTTTGATAAACATAATTTCTTTGTTGTTGTTGCTTTATGAGGTTTTTTTTTATATTTTGAATATTTACCTTTCATCTGATATAACTTTTGAAGATTTCTCTCCATTCCATAGGTTGCATTTTCAGTTTGTGCACTGAGCTACATTCTCAGCTTTTTCTTTTTCTTTTGAGACAGGGTCTCACCAAGTCACTAAATTGCCCAGGCTGGGCTTGAATTTTCTATCTTCCTACATCAGCCTACCAGAGAGTTGGGATTTTAGTGGTGTGCTATCAGGCCCAACTAAGAGTCCCTCTTAATAGAGATACTTTTGGATCTGGGTAAGAATGTAAGTAATCGTCCGAACGGCATTGTTACTTGGACTCTGAAACCACAATGCCTAGATTGGAATCCTGACTCCATGTGACCTAGGATCCATTACTTCCTTTTTAAGCCTCTTATTCCTCCTCACCAAAAAAGGGACAATAATGGTAGGTATCATGGGTGTGTGGTAAGAATTCATAGCAAGATGCATGTAATGTGTATGTCTCTATCACATTGCATATGTTCAATAAATTTGAATTAAGTAACATTGCCAGCATAACCTTGGAGAGAAGAAGGTACTGACGTATTTATTATTTTTCTGGGTAACACACTAGGGATGTAATGTCAGAGTTGTAGGCATCTGGCCAGATGAAAGCTGGAGGAATGTCAGTTCGTAAAATCAAAATCTATATTAAAGTCTATGTCTAAATAAAGAAACAAATAGGTTGGGGGTGTAGCTAGCATGTGTTTGGTTCCCAGCACTGCAAAATAGAAAAGAAGGGAAGGAAAGAGAAAAGAGAGGATGGGAAGGAGGGAGGGAAAAGGAAAGAGAAACTATAGTATCTGTGATTAAAAAGAGAGAGAATTTAGACTTATTTTCTAAAGTACCAGAAGTGAGTATTATCATATGTGCTGAAAGAAACAAAATAGAGACTAAAAGTTGACATCAGTATTGGGCCCAAACCACAGTGGATCAACAGTTGAGTGAGAAAGTAGGTTCTGGAATTAGATGGACAGTTCTCTGTTCCATTGTGTGCTTAGACCTTTACCCCACATCACAAAACATTTAAAAATCTTTTGGTAGTTGCTCTCATTGTGAGCCAGCAAATTAGTTTTTTAAGGTAATCAAGTTGTCAGCAACAACAGTGAATGGAGGTAGAGTCCAGAGTTTTTCTCTATTAATTAGCCCTGTTATATTGTGATGCAGATAATCCACGTTAACAAAAACAAATTTGGTTTGGGCTTATAACTTTATTAAGCCTCATTCATAAGAGTCCAGTAAGATTATCTTTTCAACAATTAAGGATAAAAATCACCTAACTAGGCATGGTGGCATATGCCTGCAATCCCAGCTCTTTGGGAAACTGAGGCATGAGGATTGCAGATTTGAGGAATGACTACACAACTTAGCAAGACTGTGTCTCAAAACTGAAAAATAAAAAGCACTGGGGATATAGCTCAGTGGTACAGTGCCCAGTACTGGAGGGGAGGGACAGATGATAGTATAGGTAACCCTCCTTTCCATTTCTGTGACTATCCTGCCAGAAATTTAGTCACAGTATATAAACAAGACTTTTGTTTGTTTGGTACTGGGGATTGAACTCATGACCTTGTGCTTGCCAGGCAGGCACTGTGTTGCTGAGCTATATCCCCGGCCTATAAACAAGACTTTTTATCTTAGTGAAGTGGTTAAGGTATGGTGCTTTGATACGTGAAGGATCAGATGTGAGTCCTACTTCTGTTTAATGCCTCTGTGGCTCTAATTAGATAACTACCTTGAGGTTTAATTTCTCCATACAAGAAAAATAGCAATGATAGGATCTATCTGATGAGTTCATTGAGAGTATAAACCCATGCAAAACTGTATGTGCTGTGCAAGATTCTAACTGAACATTCAGTAAGGTTCCCAGCAGTGTACTGGCTGAGCTCCTTTCTAAGACTGACCCCTTTATTTGTGCATTAGGTGCTTACTCAGGGAAAAGCTTCCTGTAAACCTCTTTTGTCTTCTCTTCTATTATCGGTATTTCCTCTCTCCCTATTAAAACCTTTCCTGGTTTAGATTTAGATGGATGAATGGATAAACAGGAATGTAAAACAGGTATCTTCCTGTATTTTGATGAAACTGTCTCCTGGGCTTAGTTTGAGTGAATAGAATTGGTCGTAGTGATTCTAATCCATTATTTTTAGGTGATAAAATCAAAACTGAAAACTAGGATCTTCCATCCTCAGCATTTTCGACATTTTGGGTCAGACAGTTCTTTGTCATGGAGGCTGTCACGTGCCTTATAGGTACTTAGCAGCATCCTTGACCTCTATTCACTACATGCCAGCAGCACTTTGTGACAACCAGAAATGGCCTCCAGGTATTGCCAAATGTTCCCTGGGGGAGTGGGCAGAATTGTCACCTGTTGAGAACTACTAATTGGCTCACCAATAACAATTATACAGGGGTAATTATTTGCCTGTTTTCCTCATAGTCTTATAAATTACCGTACTATTACCAGACTGCCCAATGAATGTTTTTAACTTCTGGAGATGACAGTATACAACTGGAATTTGCATGATTATGTGTTAAGAATGCCAGTAGTGACCTGGTGGTTACTGAGATTCTCATAGGAGCATAGTAATGATTATAATAATAAAGCTGCCATTCGTGGATGCCTGGTATGTAGCAGGTTCTATGCTTCATTTAAACATATTTTAAAGCTGGGCATGAAGCTCAGTAGTAGAATGATTGCCTAGCACGTGTTAAGCCCTGAGTTGATCCTCAGCACTGATACCAGCACCAAAAAACAAACAAACTCATATTCTTTTTTAGGAGAAATCTATGAAGGCTCCCCAAATATGACAGATTTAGGTGCCTCTGTCAATTTACGTGCTGCGTAGAAGTTTCACCTGACTCTTGATTGACAAAATTAAATGTAGTCAGAAAGTTGAGTTTGACCAATAAAGTCCAGCAGTATCTAGGAGCAAAGAGGTCATTTGTTAAAGTAATGCCACCAGAATAGTGTAAAAGTGCTCAATTGGTCAGGGTAGGCTTGAAGAATCATACTGAGGGAGAGTACAGATTAAGTTTCCAGAACCAGCGTTATCCAAGGTGAGCAGATTATCTTCTCTGAGAAGCAGGGTGTCATAATAGGTGCAAATCAGCTATCAAGTGGAGAAATACCCCTCTGTAGAGAAAAAATTTTAATCATTTTGTTTTTATTTGTGTTACATTTACATCAAATTTTATTTTTAAACTGGAGACTAAAGTAAATTACTAAAAATTATTTACCATGCTTTATTAACTTGGTTTAGTCATGCTATTCTTACTTGAGCTTCCTATTTCTCATGGCCAAGATACCATCAGTGGAAATAATTGTCTCTGGATACACCCAAGATGGTTTAGATAATTATCCCATTAATTGGACTATTATTTTTTAGCCTTTTAGATTAGAACCTATGGGTAAGGTTAACTACTTCCTACTATTCAAGTAGTACTAGTTCTAGGATGACTTTTGGTGACTGCTATTTATAATATCCATAATTCATGTATTTCCCATTCCTTTTATCTTATCATGTCTTATGATATTTTTAAAAATGTTTTAAGAACTTTTATTGACGTACAGTAAGTATTCTGCTTGATACAGTTTGCAAACTGAACATGCTTGTGTAATTGGCATGTGACTCTGAAGGCCCGGTTATAGTCCCTTCTAATCATTACTCCTACTTGCAAGGTAACAACTATCTTGATGTGGAGGTGTAATGTAATATTACTTGTCCTTGTGCTTTATATAAATTGAAGGTTATAGTATTTACTGTTTTGTGTCTGGCTTCTTTCACGCCACTTTGTATTAGTGAGATTCATCCTTGTTGTTGTATTTTGTTCTGTATTATTCACTTTGATTGCTCTGTATTTTTCACTGTGTGAGTCTGCCGCTGTTTTTCTTTTCACTGTTGATGGGCATTTAAACATTTTTAGTTTAGTCTATTATGAATGGTGTTGCTGTGAATATATGAATTCATTTACTTTGGTTATATATCTAAGACTAGAACTATTGAATTATATTGTCAAGTTACATTGTTAACTTTATAGTGTCATTTTGCATTTTTATGAACGTTTGGGTTGCTCTGTAACTTCTAGGACTTTTTTTTTTATACAATACTAAGAATTGAACCTAAGACCTTATTTATGGTGGTCAAGTGATCTGCCACTAAGCTCTTCTATCTGCCACTATCCGCGGGTCTTTCTTATACTTTGTTTAACACTTGATATCTGCTGTCTTTTTCATTGTAGCCATTCTGGTAGATATGTGATTGTAATTTAGAAGCATCCTGTGACACATGCCAGTAATCCCAGCTACTTGTGAGGCTAGGCAAGAGAATGACAGGCTCAAGGCCTGGGTAATGGAGTGAAACTCTGTCTCAAAAAAAAAAAAAAAAAAGGAAAAAAGAGGTGGAGATGCAGTTCAGTGCAGAGAGCCTTGGTTCAGTCTCCAGTGGGAGAGGGAGGAGTCTCCTGTGGGAAAAAAAAATAACTGGAAATCTGGGAGCTTTTGAGACTTTAATCTGTCACACTAACCTCATGCCACTACTTAGAGCTTTAATGATAACCCTTTTTATACAGTAGAGTTTGGACCTTTGTTCAGATAAAGAGGGATTTCCAGCCAGGCGTGGTGGTGCACGCCTGTCATCCCAGCACTTGGGAAACTAAGGCACGAGGATTGTCACAAGTTCGAGGCCAGCCTGGGCTACATAATGAGTTTTAAGGCCAGCCTGGACTACCCAGCATGACCCTGTCTCAAAAAAGAAACTAACAGACAAACAAACACAAACACAACAATTTCTAGTTTGCACTCAGCAGAATATCCACAGAGAATAGGTCAAGAGATAATCATCAGCTCACTGTAAAGTTGTAATTTTTGTAATTTATTCTGGCCTCCTGTGTGTGCATGCACGTGCATGTGTGGAGTGGGGAGCAGGGGTGGAACCTGCATGTGTGGAGTGGGGAGCAGGGGTGGAACCTAGAGCCTCCTGAATAGTTGGCACGCACTTTACCACTGAGCAACATCTCCAGCCCTACTGTGGCTTTTCTAATTGTTGAAGCTGAGTCAGTTTGTCATGCACTACTATAGCCTTTGTAGAAGTGAAGTTGTCAATGAAGTCTTGAGATTTTCTGTGTACCCAGTCATGTCTGTGCGTCATACTAATTTTTTCCCCTTCCCTTTTGCACCTTTATGTGTTTTGCTTCTTTTTCTTGCTTTATTGGACTACTTAGAACCACCAGTATAATATTCACAAGTGATAGTGAACTAGGTGTGATTCCAGTACTCTGTGAAACAAGCTGGAGGATTGCAAATTTGAGCCCAGTCTGGGCAATGTAGGCACTTTGTACGACACTGTCTTAAATGTATAAAAGTCTTTAAATGGTGGAGGGGTGAGTGGGTATGTAGCTCAGCGAGAAGGCTTTGGGTTCAATCGTCAATACTGAAAAAAAGTGATAATGGCATCCTGTTCTTGGGGTTGAAAGTTGTGCATTATTTCACCATTGAACATGATAATTGTTGTACATTCATAATACTCTATTTCACATGAAGAATTTTCCCTTGTTATATTTTTCTAGTGGACTGTCTTCTTTTTAAAATATGTAGATGAGCTGGGCGTGGTGATACATGCCTGTTACCCCAGCACTGGAAAACCTGGGGAAGGAGAATCATTGTGAGTTTGAGGCCAGTGTTGGGCTCCATAGTTTTAACCAGCCTGACTAAATAGTGAGACTTTGTCTCAAAAAAAAAAAAAAAAAAGGAAAATACATAAATAGTTTTTGAAAGTATTTTGATACTTTTCTGCATCTACCAAGATGATTATGGTTTTCTTCATTTTTTCCTAGTCATATGGTTTAATGTAGACTTTTGCTGCTTCTGTTTTTTTTTTTTCTCCCTCAGTGGCAAACTTTATTTGAAAAAGTAAAAATGAAGAGTGAAGGAGAAACTGGCTCTGCTGAGCAAGCTTGGGCCAAGTGAAAGAGGAAAAAGCAAGATAAAAGTACACCCTGGAAGAAGCAGCACAGGCTGTCCATGAGGAAAGCCACAATAGCGTAATGTGGTCTTGTGAAAAATAAGTCATAGAAATGCACTACATCTATTGTAATTTTTTCCCCCTTCCACACACAGATAGTTCTATTTAATCTCTTTTTAACCTGTTGTGCGTTTAATTTAGGGTGGCTTCCTTGTTGTTTTGTTTTTTGAGGCAGGGTCTCACTATGTAGCCCGCACTAGCCTCAAACTCACATTGATTCTCCTGCTTCAGCCTCTCAAGTGCTGGGATTATAGGTGAGCGCCACCGTGATCAGCTACGGACATTTACTTTTGTCATACATTCTGCTTTTTATGGTCAGTATATAGTGAGATATGATTTCAGTTCAGGAATTTCCTTGGCTGATTGAAGTGTTCTTCTAGGCTCCTCTACCACCGTGCTTTGTTTTATATGAAGAAAGAGTAAAATTCCATGGAGCATTTTTAACCTACTTTTTCTTTCTTCCTTCCTCCCTTACGTCCTTCTTTCCTTCCTTCCTGCCTTCCTTTTTTTTTTTTTTTTTTTTTTTTTTTTTTTTTTTTTTTTTTTTTTTTTTTTTTTTTTTTTTTTGAGATTGAAGGAAAAAGAATGAGGTCAGGGAAGGGCTGTGAACTGTGCGAGGGCAGTTATTGAGAGCTAGAGAAGAAAGGTGTGGCATATCCTTAAAGCATCACCCTCTGCTCCTCCCCTTCCCACACTATCTCTTTCTCTGCTCTTCCTGCTTTGCCACAAATCAACTGGGTGATTGCATACCTTGGGCAAGTCACTTAATTACTGAGCTTTTGTTTCTCATTTGGGTTTCAAGGAAGATAAACAGCACTGCTGCTGTGAACCACCACCTAGGGAGAATAAGACGATTATTTATAAAGTATGTGACACTTTTTCAACACGGGAGTGGTTGTTAGTATTAGTTTTGTACTGTGGCATATATCTCACATTTTCTAACATCTTGAAGACTCATATAGTAGGGTCCGTGTGAAACACTCATCTCCGCTGCACCTGTTAGAAACCTCTGTACTTTTTAAAAAATTCTTAATTAAGTTTTTAGTACATTTTAGGTATACATAATGATGACATTCATCATAGGAAATTTGCCCCTGTACATGATATAACTTGACTTTTTTTTTAACCTTTCCCCTTCAACTCCTCTTCCCCAAAAGCTTTGTTTCCATTTGTTCCTTCTTTTCCTATCATTTTGTACTTTCCTATGGTAAGAGAGATAACTGGAAGGAAGTGAAAAATGAAAGTGTTATTTATTTGTTTAAGCCTTGCTAAGTATCTACAAAGGATTCCACGTGGAACCTATCACTTTGGGAATTAACAGGCATTGATAAGCATGAACCAAAACAAAAACAAAATTTGCAAAAGCACTTACACTTTTTTGTCTTTGTAAGAAGGAGTCTTGTGATGTTCCCCAGGCTGGACTTGAACTCCTCTTGACCCTCTTGTCTCAGGATCCCTTGTAGCTAGGACTATGGGTCAGTGCCACTGTGCCTGGTATGAAAGCACTTATCTTTATTTTTATTTTTTTAATATAGAATGTCTTGATTTTATTTTTTGTCCGAACAATACCAGCACAAATCTTTCTCTTCAGTGAACTCACAAATCAGTAGTATAACTATCTTAACTATTATATATATATATATATATATATATACACACACACACGTTTTTTCTTTCAACTTCTCACACTAATGAAACAATATGATGTTTACACACCGTGGAAAGTGTTACTATGGAATCAATTCAGATTGCTAAAGATTGATTTTTTGACCGTGAATTCCTTTCAGAGGGTCAGGGCACAGAGTTAGAAAAGTAAACATTCCGCTTGAAACAAAGGCAAAGTATCTAATTATAGGACAGTAAGGTTTTTATCCACTAGGATTTTAGTTTATGCTCATTTTTATGATCTAGGTGGTATATGAAATGAAGAATATCTGCTCCTATAACTGAAGAGTAATGAATGGGTAGTTTCCTGAGACAGGTTATTTTTTAGGTCAAGTAACACTTGGTAATTGTGGTCCTGAACTATATTAATATATTGAGACCTCTTAGGGCTCATACCACTAGCTTGACATTGCTCTGTCTCCTACAGAAACTACAGAAAGCAGGGATATTTTGTGGTTGTTTTGATTCTGGGCATTTTATCTCTGAGCTTTTCCACATTTGGGAGTACTGTTGGCCTTGAAAGCTTCCACCTATGGTTTTGGGAGTAGACGGGTAGATTCCAGAGAAGGGAACTTGTAAAAGCCTCAGTCCGTACTTTTTAAGTAGAGACCTCAGTTGTAGTTTTATTAACATGAGACTTCTCATTTTTTTTCCCACCATGTTTCTCATTAATAGGTCTTGCTCAGGTGTCCCTTTCTACTTTGATCACCGCCCCTCTACTGCCTTTTTTTTTGCATGCTTCTGCTCACATCCTTTCCCTTTCCCCTTCCTAGATAGCATTAGGTGCCCCTTCTTTCATTATTCCCATAATGCCCCAAGACAACTGTGTCACCACATGTAAAAGATTACATATCTGTTCCTGTTACTAGTCTGAGTTTTTCCAGAGCAAAGCCTCTGGCTTATTTATCTTTGTAACCAACATACATGGTGCAGTATCTGAACTTTATAATAGGCTTTTATAACTTTAAATCTTTGTTTTGATATGGGAAATAAAGTTGAATGCAGCAGGAGGTTAAAGTTGAGTTCTAGTGAGGCTTGTCTTTAATCCCAGCACTCTGGATGACTGAGGCAGGAGGATTGTCAGTGATTGTCTAGCCTGTACTGTCTTTCACTGGCTAGTGTGGATCCTTGCTTGAATAGAAATGGAAATTTAAAATGAAAGTACAAATATACAGGAAAAAAATTTTAATTGGAAAGTTAAAGGGAAGATGGGAAAGGACTGCAGCTTAGATAGCTAGATGGGGGACACTCTGATACAGTAGTTCAGACTGGCCCACCTCCAAAGGCAAGGCCAGTTTTTAAGGATTAACTGACGGGCTGGGTGAGCATTATTTCAGTCCTGGTGTCATAGCTCTGGAATGAATCTTTTTGACTAAGGGATGGTTTCCTTTCCAGGAAAGGATTATTTGTCTGTGGTGGTCTCAATCTAATGGGTCTCCACCTTCCTTGGAATCCAGGTAATCATAGGCTCAGGACAGTGACTGGAGACTTGCAGCCAAAGTTGAATGTCCCTGGAAATTCCACATCCTGGTGTCCTCAGTCTTGAAAGGGGTGAGATTGTATAAATTTTAAGCAAACAAAGGATATAAAATGGTCAGGCTTTGTTTTTAGTTACCTAAAGGGAATCTGTAAGTTCAAGTGAAGACTCATGATTCATAGCAAAAATGGTCCATTGCTGTCCCAGAAGAAAACACAAATCATGTTTTATTGAGTAGAAGGTAAGGGCCCAGGATTTTGCCTGTTTCCCATCTCTCTAGCGGTCCCTTACTATGGTTATGACAGCATCAGTCTCAGAGTAGGTGTTGTTGGAGACGTAGTTCATTGCAGAGGCCCTGGATTTTATCCAAACCGAGGAGAAAAAAATTCTAACTTCTTTGTGAAATGATTTTGGACAGGTCACTCAAAGTTTGTTTCCTTATGGATAAAATGAGAGTAGCCACCTGGAGATCTTACTAAATGCAGTGTTATTATATGGTAGGTTCTGATATTTTGCATTTTTAACAAACTATAGAGGACTAATTAACATGCAGTGGCTCTTCTAGCTTTTACCTTCCATGATTATAGTCATTGTTTTAAATTCTGAACAAAATATGTTATGAATACAAAACATTTCTCCAGTTTATCAGAATGCTAAAAACTAACAACTGTGTACCTTATGAGGTTTCCAGTGTATAATAATGTCCCTAAAATTGAAAATAATCTTATTACTCCTAAAATTTTGACTTTGACAAGTTAAAAATATCAAATAAATGTCTGGGAAAGCATTTGAGTTAGCACTTGCTTGTCATCTAAAATGTCAGAATGCTTGCTTATTGGAGAACATTCGCAGTAAGTAAAGGTACTCTTGAAGGCTTTATGCTAATGATATGATGGAGCTGAGATAGATAGACATGTGATCTCACCAGTATAAATACAAATACAGAGACAGGCAAGCTGTTGATGAGTTAATCATCAGAGGAGTTTCCAGTCATTTCCTTCAGTTCTCCAGAAGGTAAGAATCAAAAAGCATTGGTGATATGTCATTGAATATGGAGTGCTGGGAATGAGTCTTGTTTGAAAATGTTGCTACTGTTTTCTTTTGACTTTAATTTCTCAAGAAATCATGATACTTGATTTGAGAGCATTGTAAGCTTAGGAACTTATTGCTGATCTTAATCTTGTGTACACATGTCTAAAAGTAGTTGCACTAATTTTTTATGTGTGACTTACAGAATAAATTTTGTCTCTTTATTCTTAGCCACACCAAGAATATTAATCACGCACAGCTTCAATATCCAAATAAGTTATGTCTGTACTTGTGACGGACTTTGACCATTTATAAAGGTTTCTTACTGGCCAGGAGCTCTCAATCTCTGCTCTTCTATCTCCAGTACCTGCATCCTACTCTGTTGTAATTTCAGTATTTTTTTTTTTTTTTTTGGCTGAGAAAACTGAAATCTTACAAGGGAAATTGAAACCCTGAAAAAAGTACAGCATGTAGCTTATAGTTGAGGTGGTTATCTATATAGTAATTATACTATAATGGGTTTTTAACCTCCCATAGGATAAGACAGTTTATACTACCAAATGACCTTTGTTTCATCCTGCCATGACAGGTGTGGGTTAAACAGTTTTAGTTTAATTGTGTAGTCCTTTGTTCCCCTCAACAGTGATGGTGGGCCTATGACATGGAGTTGGGTATAAATGAGGTGATGAAAACAAATAACTTTGGGAATCCTTCACTAGAAGCCTGGCCCCTTTGCTCTAGTAGAGCGTTACTGGGGCGTGGAGGGTGTTAAGAATTTTCTGCAGTGCACACTGAGCTTGTTGCCACCTGTTCATGCTGCTCTTACTGGAGGTGACCTCATGGTTTTTTTTTTTTTTTGGTTTTGTTTTGTTTTGAGTTGGAGTCTTTTTTTTTTTTTAAGCAAAGGGAAATTAAGAAACCAAAACAAAACTATTTCACAACCAGCCAATAAGAGAGTAACAATCATCAGCACATTGCATATTATTATATTCCCAGAAATTATTTAGGATAAAAAATATAGATATGAAACATAATCCACCAAATTATTAGCACAAAACTTTTGCCTCAATGAATCAAGAGAAAATCTCATGGTTTATGTAATATTATGTTGCTGCTAGTTTGGAACTCATTTTTAAAGTAGTAATCTATGTTGAACTCAAATGAAGGTTTTTGAAACTATTTACAGAAGGTATTTGCTGTGTTCTAAATAGATTGTCCTTTGGGAAATGTTAACCAGCAGTGTTATCTGAATTTCCTTGTACCCCTCTTTGGAGTCTTAAAAAGAGACCTGTCGCTGTTATCCTGAGATTTTTTTTTTTTTTTTCTTAACATGAAATACTGTAAAGTTTTAGACTTTGCACCCAGATGTTTTCATCTCTAACTTTTTTGCTGGGGACTGAACCTATGGCTTCACGCATGCTAGGCAAATGCCGTCTACTATTGAGTTGTACCCCCAGCCGGCTCTTTGACAGTGATCTTGTGTTTTATGGCTAATGAAGTAAAAAGTGATTGTTAATAATGGCTTTTCACTTCCAAATTGATGTTAAATTTTGAATAGTATCTTTATAGTCTCAATATTGTTAGCATTGTATTTTGTCCTTTGCTTGTCAAAAAATACTTTACTATAGAGCAAACCATTAGGATTGTTTGTGCAAAGTGTAACTTTTAAAAACACAGTGTTATACACCTACAGTATTGATCATTAAAACTACAAATCATCTCTCAAAATAAGCTCAAAGGGACAGTCTACAGGAACAAACCTCTTTGGTTTATCAGTTGTTATTCAGAGTAGCTGAATAATTATAGATAATTTCAATATATTCTCCTAAAATCAATCTAGACTTTTGTTTTTTAAGATAGGGTCTTGCTATGTAATCCACGTTGGCCTTGAACTCACTACATAACCCAGGCTAGCCTAGAACTTTTGATCATCCTCTGGCCTCAGCATCCTGAATGTTGTAATTATAGGCATGTACCACCATGTGCAGTTTAAAATTAGTCTAGATTTTTTTTCTTTTAATCTTTTAAGATTTTAACACACTATTTTATCAAAAACAATTGTGTGCCTACCTCCACCCAACCCCCCCATTTAACTTTGAATATGGCTATCAGTCTTGTAGAATAATCAGTTTTACTTGGAGGTGGTGGAGGTAGTGGAGATTGAACCAAGGGTCATCTCACTGAGCCACATTCCCACCCTTTCATAAATTTTGAGATAGAGTCTCTCTAAGTTGCCCAGGTAGGCTTAAACTTGTAATCCTCCTGCCTCAGCCTCCCAGAGTGCACCACAACTGGCCAAATCCACTTTTTTTGTTTTCTGGGTGAGAAGTCAGTGTACTAGGACAGGTTCACGTATCCTGTAGCATGTAGTTTCAGACATGCTTTTGGCTTTACTGGATTGGTACATGAACCTGCCAACAATAATATGTTCAGGTTTTTGTTTCTTAAGCAAAAATAACATCTAAGGTGGGCATAGCAGCACATACCTATAATCCCAGCAGTTTGGGAGGCTAAGGTGGGAGGATTGTGATTTCAAGGCTAGCCTGTGCAACATAGTGAGATGTCATCCTAAGTAAATAAATAAATAACCTACTCTCAAAAAACTTAATATGGAAAGAATCTCTTCACTGCAATAATGCAGTACCAGCTAATACCATTTTAGAATTCTGTGTGTTGCTAGTCCATTCCTATCATTGTGTCTCTAGCTTTCCTAGAGAAGAAATGAGAGTTATCAGAGGAAGCACTTGGTAAGAGATTTTATATAACATCTCTGTTATGATTGCCGCACTGTTCCTGCCCTGGCATTCAACCTTGCAGTGAATTATAAAAATTATTTGGAGTCCTTCCAATTTTTTCTTTGTTTTATGTTCTTGCCTTTGTTCCTTTCCTTGGACAGCCTATGCCTCTTACTTTGTTTTAAGGCTTCACAAGATTGTTCTTTATTGAGGATTATTCCTATGCTGTATGTTTTCTTGAATGCATATAAGATCCATGAGTCCCTGATCTTCCATATCCTTGAATATCATCAGGTCGAGCAATGATTTGGCTGACCCAGTATTAATACTTACAGAACTTCTCACCTTACTGTAGCAGATACTTTTGAAATATGTATGAAAGTAGTTATTGGTAATTGAAAACTATTCTAGGTCAGTGCACTCACCAACTCATGACCCAGCCTAGCCTGTGTCAGCTCCCAATCCATGAGCTCTTCTAGATAAAAATACGGCTCTATGAAAGCACTATAGTCAGCATTTCTCTGAAAGAGTGAGGGGTAAGATGGGAGAGAAGAATGACTACTTATAGGTTATAGAATTTCCTCCAGGGTGAGGGGTGTAGTTCAGTGTTAGAGGGCATGCTTACCATGCCCGCGCCGCTGGGTTCAACCTCCAGCAGCAACAGTGTCCTCCAAGTGTTTTTAAAATGTGATGATGATGTATTATGTGAATTTGCTTAATGTTATTTTTTGTCCTTTTAAAAATAGCCAAAATTCAATAATTAATAATCTTTTTCTTCTCAGTTTTCAAAAAAAGACTTATAGCAAAATGAATAATTCAGCTGTCAAGAGAATAGGAAATCACATTATCAAGTCTCCTGAAGACAAGCGAGAATACCGCGGACTAGAGCTGGTGAATGGTATCAGAGTACTTCTTATCAGTGATCCCACCACGGATAAGTCTTCAGCAGCCCTTGATGTACACATAGGTACAATTTAAAATTGTAAATTGAACTTTGTTCAGTTTCATTGAGCTAATGGTTGTATTTAGTAGAACTTTTTGTTTGAGTGTGATTAAAAACCCTGTAGTTACCAGTTCAATGTACTTCATTTTATTGATTTTTTAATACTTTACTTTGTAATGGAACCCTTATGCATTTATTGGTAAACTACAGTTATCTAAGTCACAATAATGTATTTATTTACTAAAAGCGTCTTGTTAGGTTCCCACCTAAGGTGATCTAGCAGCAAGGAAATTTGTTCCCATCTTTACGGTAGTTGTTCTGTTTTTTGACTTTGGTACACTTAATGTCATATTTGCAGATCCTTGCATGCACATGTCTTTTACATTTAATGTCATTTAAATTGCATTGCTTTTAGCCAGGCATTGTGGAGCTAACTTGTAATCCCAGCACTTGGGAGGCTGAGGCAGGAGGATCACTGGGAGTTTGAGACCACTTTGGCTACAAAGTGAGTTTAAGGCCAGCCTGAACTGCATAGTGAAACACTGTCTCAAAAAGAAAAAAAAAAAAAAAAAAAGGATTGCTTTTTACTTGTGTGTATACTTGGCAAGACAGTTTATTTTTTCTTAGGTTACTGTGTGTGTGTGTGTGTGTGTGTGTGCATGGCAGGGGGCTACTGGGGATTGAATTCATGTCTTGTGTATGTGAAATGCTACCACTGAGGTATATCCCAAGCCTTTTAAAATTTATTGCAAGATAGGGTCTTTCTGATTTGGCCAGACTGGCCTCAGACTTGTGATCCTCTTTCCCTCACTTCCTGAGTAGATAGGATTAAGACATGCATTACCCCATGCCCGGCCAGTGAGTGTTTTTTGTTTGTTTGTTTTGTTTTTAAATCCATGATATTTTAGAATTGAGAAATTAAGGTAATATTGAAGTAATAGTTGTTGCCAACATAATGTAAAGTGTTTTGCAAATATCTATTTTGCACTAGATTCTCAAAGATAGGTGTATATAGAAGTGACTAAGGGAAGATAGGTAAATGTTATGCTGAAAATTTCACAGTTACAGAGCTGCTAATCTCCAGGCCCATCCTCTTAGCACTATGCTGTATGGTCTCTTACAATAAAATAAAACAAAACCATAACAAGGAAGTTTTAGATCTTACCAAGCAGTGAGCTCAGTTCTTTCTTTCCCTCCTGTGTGAGGAAACTATTGTTCAGTGAGATTAAGTAATCTGCCAGTGTACCAACTCAGTGATGTCACGAATAGGGGTTAGAATACAGGTTTTCTGACCATTGGTGTACCTTCTAAATAATATAATTTTAGAGCAGCTTACTCTTAACTTTCTCTGATTATGTGATTGTAGTCATTATACTGACAAGAATTCTAAATTGTCTGTAATTTCTAGCTTTTAACATAAAAAAATAATTTATTATGTATGTGCATTCTCTTTCAGGTTCCTTGTCAGATCCTCCAAATATTGCTGGCTTAAGTCATTTTTGTGAACATATGCTTTTCTTGGGAACAAAGAAATATCCAAAAGAAAATGAGTACAGCCAGTTTCTTAGTGAGCATGCAGGAAGTTCAAATGCCTTCACTAGTGGAGAGCACACCAATTACTATTTTGATGTTTCTCATGAACATCTGGAAGGTGCCCTAGACAGGTAATGCTGCATACACTATAAATTATCCAACTTTATGCACTTAATCACATTAATAGAAATAATGATTTTTTTTTTTTTTTTTTTTTTTTTAGAAAGATGGCTTCATTACTGTATAGCTTAACAAAATGTGTTTTAACCAGTTTTTTCCCCTTCATTTTATAAAAGAGAAAGAATAATGAGAGATGTTGTAGTTTAACTTCTGGTAAAGGAAGAATAATGGCAATACTTTAAACCAGCCTTCAGGTCCATAGAATATATTGATTTATAAAATTCTCACTGACCCCTTTCCATTCTACTCGATATTGTAGCTGATGTACCTGATGAAGTAGCCTCTGGTCAGTGCTGTGGATCACTTTTCAAACATACTTCCTTTTCCAGAATGTTAGACCTTAAGCATCATATTCTTCAGTTCCTCACTTAAGGAATAATGCTTTGACCTGTTTGAAATCGGAAAGTATTTTAAAAGTATTTTCTGGAGAAAGCTCCATTAGGCCAATTTAACTTTTTGGTCAATTTTCTGTACAGCCAACAATTCCTTTTATTTTATTTTTTTTTGTGTTACTGAGGATTAAACCCAGGAGTTCATGAATTCTAAGCAAGTGCTCTACTACTGAGCTCTACCCTCAACCCTTTTCATGTTTTATTTTGAGACAGCCTTTCGCTAATTGGCCAGGCTGGCCTTGAACTTGTGATCCTTCTACTTCGTTTGGTGTTTTAAGTAGCCAGGATTATAGGCATGTGCCACCATGCCTGGCTATAGACAACAGTGTTTTATTTTTTCTTGCATTAGTGATTTGACTTATTATTAGAAGTACCTTTCTTTTTTTTTTTTTTTGCGGCATCAGGAATTGAACTCACAGCCTCACACCTGCCAGACAGGTGCTTAAGCTACTGAGCCAAACTCCCGGCCCTGGTTTTTTGAGGCAGGGTCGCACTATGTAGCTCAGGCTGGCCTTGTGCTCGCGTTGTAGCCCAAGCCGGCCTCGAACTCACAGCGCTCCATCTATCTCAGCCTCTCAAGTGCTGGGATGAAAGGCGTGCGCCACCACGCCCGGCTACTAGAAGTACCTTTCTAGTGAATTTTTATCGTTTTATAGATTTCTGTATTACCAAAGTGTAGTTTGGTAGCATTTTGAAATTTGACATTTTTTTTTTTTTTTTTTTTTACTTTTTTGAGACAGAGTTTCACTGTGCAGTTCAGGCTGGCCTTGAGCTCACTTTGTATCCCAAGCTGTGCTTGCACTTAGCCTCCTGAGTGTTGGGATTACAGGCATGTGCTGCCATGCCCTGACTTTGTTTTTGTTTTATTTTGTTTTGTTTTTATGTTTTTTTTTTTTTTTTTGATGGTAACAAGGCTTTATATTTATTAAAGGTAGGAAAAGAAAACTCTGCAAAGGGAGTTTGGGCCAAGTAAAACTAGAAAAACAAATATACTCTCCAGGATGACAGTAGGTTATTATAGAGAACACGGTAGCCTAAAGTTTCACACTGTGATTTTAGTCATTGTCAGCTTTGTTATTCATATTAATAATAGTCATTATGTTTTAAAAAATGAATAATTTTCATTTATTCTTTTTTTTTTTCAGTACTAAGGTCTGTACCCAGGTCCTCATGTACATTAAACAAACATGCTGTCAGTGAGCTATACCCCAGCCCTTGTATTTATTCTTTAGCACAAAGACATGGGTCTATCATATGTGACTGGATCACGGTAGTCTGTTTCCTACTTATTCTGTGTTGTGTCTGAGTCTTTAGTCTTGAGCTGTAGTCATCTTTTGTAAGTATTCCCAAAGATTTCCATTCAGGAGTTCCATGGGATCATGCACTGAATTTAACTTTCTGCTTTGCAAATGCCAGAGCAAATTTTGTATATATATTTAACAAATCTCTGTATGATGGAGTATGTCTGCTGTATATCTTAGAGTAAAAATTCACTTGTTGTAAGTGCATCTTTTTAAAAACTGGATTATTCTGTGTCAAAAACATGAGATTTACACCTATGCAGCTTTGGTCTGTAGTTGTTAGGTAGTTTTCCTAGCCTTGATGTATTGAAGTAGGTAAAAGAGGTTACATGTCTGTAACAATCTCTTTTCATAAATCTTTGATTATAAACCCCAGGTAGATGGGGTTTCCCTTTGGCTTGGTGTGTGTAAAGTACTTAGCACAGTATCATATTCATTATATACTTAATATAAATGTTAAGTAATAACAATCTCCTCTTTGACACCTGGACTCGTGGTAACTGAGATGTTTATAGACCCAACATTCTCGTAGGTCCCTGTGAGCAAAAGTCCTGTTCAGAACCCTTGCTCTTGGCTTCATCTGAATTCTGGATCTTGTTCCTATATGATAGGATCTAACATTTCTTATTCTTTTCTTTTTCTTTTTTTTTTTTTTTTTTTTTTTTTTTTTTTTTTTGTCTTTTTTGAGATAGGCTCTTGCTGTGCAGTTCAGGCTGGCCTTGAGTTCGTTTTGTAACCCAGGCTAGTCTTGAACTTGCAGTGATCCTCCTGCCTCAGCCTCTTGAGTGCTGGAATTACAGGCATGCACCAGGATCTAACATTTCTTGAGAAGAATTGCTTCATGAAATCATGACTTAAATTGTTACCTAATACAGAAGAATTTAATGTATACACTAAGGGTATTTTAGTTAAATTTTATTATTGTTAAAGAATAGCCTTAACAAAAGCATAGATACTGTTTGTATCTTAATGTCAGAGTACTATGTCATAGCTCAGGTGTTTCAGTGTAGTTTGTTTGAATTTCTCCAAGGAGAATGAAAAGAAAAAAAAAGAAAGAAAAAAAAAGTAAAGAAAAGAAAAGAAAAATGCCCAGTGTGGTAGTGCATGCCAGTAATCCCAATTTGAGAGGCTGAGACTGGAGGACCACAAATTCAAGCCTAGCCTGGGTAACTTAGTGAGACCTTGTCTCAACGATAAAAAATTAATGGGAAAAAAAGGGAGAAGGAGAATGTGACTCATTCCAAAAGGTCTTGGGTTCAGGCCCTAGCACTGCATAAAAAAGAAGACAAAAAAATTCAAATCATGTCTTTTTAAAAGTAGGTCATTTGGGGACCGGGATATAGCTCAGTAGCATGAGTGCCTGCCTGGCAGCACAAGGTCCTGAGTTCAATTCCTGGTACTGGGACAAAAAGAAAAAGTAGGTCACTTAACCAGGCGTGATGGTACACACCTGTAATACCAACACAAGAGACTGAGGCAAGTGGCTTGCTGCTAGTTTGAGGCCAGAGTGGGCTGTGAAGTGAGTTTAAGTCCAGCCTGAACTGCATAGTGAAACCCTGTCTCAAAAAGACCCTCCCTAAAAAATAAATGAAAATAAATAAAAAAAATCACTTATTTTTTGCCTCCTTAGGTGCCTGAGTCTTACTGAAATTGCACTTAAAACTATAAAGTGAAGATAACTGAACTAAGAACTATTTTCTACTTTGCTTTTTTCTTCAGAGAATTAACTACATAAAACAAGGTTTTTCATAGACATTGCAAATGTTTTTTTTGGTGTGGGAGGTTCCTGAGAATTAAACTCAGGGCTTCCGTATCTCCAGCATTTTTTTAATTTTTCAATTTTGAGACAGGGTCTCACTAAATCACTAAGTTTCCCAGACTGGTTTGAACTTGCAGTCTTCTTGTCTCAGCCTCCCAGAGTGCTAAAACTACAGGCAGGTACCATGGAAATCTTAAATAGACTACTACTATCTCTGTAAGTCTTCCTTGAAATTTTAGTGTTACTTATTTATGTTTTCCGCTATCTAGCATCTCTGGAACAGATCAGTGCCTCTGACTTTATGTATGTCCAGTGTTACATTTTTATTCTATTATTTAGAACTTAGTTTACTTTCTTTTTTTGTTAATAACAAAGGTAGTTTTTCTCTAATCTTACAGAATTCATGTTTTCTATCTAATAGGGTTCAAAACGGTTTTTCAAAGACTAGCCTTTTCAGATAACAGTTTTTAAGCTGTTAATTATGTTTCACACCCTTAGGTTTGCGCAGTTTTTCCTGTGTCCCTTGTTTGATGAGAGTTGCAAAGACAGAGAAGTGAATGCAGTGGATTCAGAACATGAAAAGAATGTGATGAATGATGCCTGGAGACTCTTTCAGTTGGAGAAAGCTACAGGGAATCCCAAACACCCCTTCAGCAAATTTGGGACAGGTTTGTCAACAGTGGCTTTCATACAGTAGGTCTGCTTGACCTCATTTAAACCCTTAGCCTCTTTGCACAGTATTGTATTTTACAGTTAAGGATAGAAGATTTCAGATTTTCTCATTCAAATAGGGGTCTAATTGTTTAATGAGAAGAGCAGTTAGAGTTGTGAACAGATATTAACCAGCAGTTTAAAGGGAGAAGATAATAGATTCTTTTATTTTGGAGTCTACCTTCCAAATATAAGTGCTTTTTTAAGGTTCATTTCAAGGCTTTTCTAACCCTCCTACCCAAATCTCATTTACCTCTACTCATCCATATGTTTAGCATGTGCTATGGGGGCAGATGCATGAGAGAGAGAACACTAGGAGATATACAAGGCCTCTGCTTTTAGCAGGAAGTAAGAGGTAGGAATGACAGGAAGTAGGATAAAATAAATATGGGGGTTCTTGATTTTATAATTGTGCCCTTTTTCTTTATTCAGTTTTTAATTAGAAAGTACATACTTAATTTAAATGTTTCAACAGTACAAAGAACAGTACAAAACAAAAAATACTAAGATGTTGTCTTAGTTTTCACTCATTGCTGAGACACAATACCTGACACCCAAAATTTAGGGAAGGAAAGGTTTATTTCTTACAGTTCTTGGAGGTTTCAGTTCATATTCAGCTGGCTGCAAGGCAGGGCGGCATGGCGGGGAGCCATTCATGGCGGCCACTAAACAGCAAGGCACTAACCGGGTGAGAGGGAAGACACGCCTTCGTCCTGCCATTACACTGTACATCGGCTCCACCCTGGGCAGGTACAGCACTCACATTGCCAATCCCAGCACTAGACAACAAACCCATCACAAGTGCCAGACTCAGCCCCGTCCATGATTAGATGAGGCTTTGTTGGGGGCCATCAGACCAACCACACTATAACAGATGTGTTATATACATGTACCAACTCCCTACAAGGAAGGCGATCATTATGTTTTACAAGCATGTAGTAATGAAGAAAAAAATAAAATTAATCTTCAAAAAATAAAGTAAAAGATAAAAGCAAAAGCCCATTTTCCCTTTTTCTCATCTACTCTTGTCAGTCCCACTCACCAGTGGCCATCATTTTTTTGTGGGTTGCTGTGCTTTTAAAATGTTAAAAAGAATTTTGAGTGAAAAGTAGTTTTCACAGGGTCATATTCAGATTTATTTGAAAATAATAGAGTAATCATAGCAAAAAAAAGATAGTCATTTAATTGGTTTCTCTTGATTTATCGAGGTGAAAATTTTGTGCTAATAATTTTCTGGACAATGTTTCATGTTTATTTCTTATACCCTAAACAATTACTGTGAATATAACAATATGCAATGTTTCCTATTGGCTTGTTGTGAAATTGTTTTACTTTAATTTCTTACTTCTGTTCAAAAGAAAAAAAAAAGAGAAGGACAATAGTGAAAAAAATAAACTGTCTTGTTGGACTATAAAAATATATAAAAGCAATGATAATAAATCATTTTATGCACTTACATGCTTTTTTTAAAGTTAATTTTTGGGAGAAATTTAAAACTATGAAGTCATTTTTTTAAAAAGTTTGGATACCATTCTAATTCATCCAACAGTAACCAGGGAAGTTATTGTAGCTTTATTAAAAGAGAAGGAAAAGAAAAAGAAAATAAAACCAGGAGTTTTCAAAAATTGTAACTAGGAGCAGTGATACTATATTGTTATACTACATGCCACTGAATATCAGCATCACTGCTAAAATAAATAATGTGGTCCTTATAGTATAAAGTTACTTTTTAAAAAAATTATTTTCAGCTGGATGTGGAGGCACTATTCTGTAATCCAGTAATCACTCTGGGAGGCTGAGGCAGGAGGATCTGAATTTCAAGCCCATCCTGGACAACTGGTCAATTTAGCATGACCCTGTCTCAGAATAACAGATTTAAAAGGTTAGAGACATAGCTCAGTATGAAGGCCCTGAGTTAAATTCCCAGTACCACAAAACAAAGAAATAAGCAGAATATATAAATACGGAGTATGAAAACATATTTGAATGCCCAGTGAACATGAGAGAGATGCTCAAATCATTAGTGATTGAAGAAATACAAAGTGAAACATACTTTTTTTTGTTTGGTACCGGAATTGAACTCATGACCTCACACCTGCCAGGCAGGTGCTATGCCACTGAGCTGTATCCCCAGCCCTGAAACATATCACTTTAAGCTGAACCTAGTGGCATAGCACCTGTAATCGTAGCACTCTGGGGGGCTGAAGCACAAGGATCTCAAGTTCAAGCCCCATCTAGACAACTTAGTGACTTAGTGAGACCTTGTCTCTGAGTAAAAAGTTAAAAAAGGACAGGGTGTAGCTCTGGGGGAAGTCCGGGATTCAATTTCTAGTATGGGATAGAGGGTGCACCTCATACTTTTAATATGTATCAGATTGGCAATGATTCCTAGTAAGACAAAACCAAGTACGTTGTTAAGAATATAAAAAAGCAGAAATCATACATTATTGAGAAAATAAATTGGTTTACCAACCTTGGTAATATCCAATAGTGATGTCCCTGCCCATTGACACTGGGAATCTACTTCTTGACATATATTCTAGAAATAAACGTCTTTAGCAGTTGTGCACAAGTAACTCATGAGAATGTCATGAGGCATTTTTTGTACTAGTAAGAAATAGAAAATGGCCCATGAACAGTTGAATAAGTTAATGTATTTTGGTCTATTGATACAGTGGAGTATTCTGTAGCAGTTAAAATGAGTGAGCTAGAACCCATATGTATTAAACTAGGTAAAGAGGGAATATTCTGAACAAAATGCAAGTTTCAGAGTATGTTCAGTATGATAACTATATAAAATTTATTATTTATTTAGTTTTTGGTATTGGGAATCAATATAAAATTTAGAAACAGGCAGAACAGTACTACATGTTAGTGAGGTCTGTATAGAATATAGTACATGAATATGGGAATGATTAAGTACCAAATTCTGAGTGGTGGCCCCTCAGGAGAGAGGAAGGGGGTAGAATTTAGTTCAGTCTCTATTTTAATTAATTAATTAATTAACATAGTACTAGGGAGTGAACCTGGAGCCTTCACACTAAGCTATAGCCCCAGCTCTTTTTTATATTTTTAATATAAATTAGATATAATAGATATAAAATTTTTAAAAAATTAAAAAAATTAGATATAAAATTTAATATAATAAAATTGAGGCATATCCCTAAATTGTCTGGACTGGGCTTGAACTTGTGACCCTTCTGCTTCAGCCCCCCAGAGTACTGAGATTACAAGGCATGTACCGCCACATCTGGCTCCCACTGTTTTATTATTTGAGGGGAAAATAGATTTGCCATAAATATAGCATAATGTGAAACTGAGTAAACTTGGTTGTGAGTACAGGAGTGTTGTGTACACCTGTGTATTTAAGTGTTTAAAAAATATTTCAGTTTTAAAATTGAAAGAGAAATGTAATATTTCTTGTACCTGTTTAGCCAAAAGGGCAAATAACAGACTGAGAGGATGATAGGAGATAGCTTTTGTATTCTTTTTTATTCTTGTGAAGTTTATTTTGGTTTTTATGTGAGGATTATTTGCGTATATCATCCTGGCGTGTCTGTGTCAAAAGGAACTTGTATGCTGCATTGCCCTAGTAAGCATTTGGTTTTGCAAACTATTTTCTGACCAAATGGAACAAGCCCCCAAAATGCTGTTCTTCCTCCTATATCTCAAGGTTTCTCATGATCTGAGTTCTTACATTTTTAAACTGGTATCTGGCAAGAAGTTTTTTGTTTTGAGTCAGCTACTTTCTTTGAAAGATGTTTTCATAGATATTCTGTGTTAAATCTTTCTCCACAAGCTGGTCATGGTGGTGCATGCCTGTAATCCCAGCACCTAGGAGGCTGAGGCAGGAGGATCATTATGAGTTTGAGGGTAGACTGGGTTACATAGTGTGACCCTATCTCAAAAAAAAAAAAAAAAATTACAACCACCCATCTGCACATAGACGTTCATGAATCCTTGTGTAACTTTCCTAACCTCAAAAGTCAGCCATGAGACTCAGCTTCTGTTAGCATTTTCCCAGGTGATTTAAAATTTCCCAGCCGGGCGTGGTGGCGCACGCCTTTAATCCCAGCACTCGGGAGGCTGAGGTAGGCGGAGCGTTGTGAGTTCGAGGCCGGCTTGGGCTACAACGCGAGTGCAAGACCGGCCTGAGCTACTTAGTGCGACCCTGCCTCAAAAAACCAGGGCTGGGAGTTTGGTTCAGTGCCTTAAGCGCCTGCCCTGGCAGGCGCGAGGTTGTGAGTTCAATTCCCGGTGCCACAAAAAAAAAAAAATAAATAAAAATAAAATAAAATAAAATTTCCCTCCGAAGCTGAGCAGTAAAAGCCATGAATCTCTGCTCTACTAGCTAGTTGAGAGACTAGGCAAGTTCCTTAATTTGCCTCAGAATGTTTCTCCCCACATCCTGTTGTGAGACCTAAGTGAGATTGTGTATGTGAAGTGGTTGTCAAAACATCTGGCCAAGTAGTGCTCAGGAAATGATAGTAGCCTTCCTAATGACAATACAAAGGCTGATAGAAGGACATCAAGACTTGAAAGGGTCCTTTCTCTGAAGGATGAGCAGCCAAGAGCTTCTCAAAGAGTGGTGCATTACATGAAACAATTACAGGTCTTATGTTATTAGAGAAATGTCTTATTTCCTTTATAAACTAATTTCATGGTTGATATCTACATGCTTTTCTTCCTTTATCATTCACATGTGCCGTTAGTTGTATAGTTTTTGATAAATGGAAACCTTTTTCCTTTTTCCTGCCCTATTTTGAGTTGGTTTTTTTTTTTTTTTTTTTTTTTTTTTTTTTTTTTTTTTTTTTTTTTTTTTTTTTTTTTTTTTTTTTTTTTTTTTTTTTTTTTTTTTTTTTTTTTTTTTTTTTTTTTTTTTTTTTTTTTTGCCTCTCAATGGAATTAGAGTGGGAGCAGGTGAATATTTTTACCAGTGGTTTTGGAATAGATAGGGAAAAACTTATTTCTGGTGTTTTTTTCCCCCCTTTTAATGCTGGAGATTGAACCAGTGCCTTGCATATGGTAGGAAAGTACTCTCTTGAGCTGTATCCCCAGCTCTTTTTAGTTTTATTTTGAGACTTGAGTCTCTCTAGGTTACCTGGACTGGCAGTGATTTTGTGATCTTCCTGTCTCAGCATTACCAGAGTGCTAGAATTACAGGTGTGTGCCAAGTTCAGTTTCGTTCTGGTGGTTCTTCAGCAATGTGTTCCTCTAAGCATAGCCCCATAGATGCTGTGGGATCAACTGGGTTTAGTCAGCTGGAAAGGAAATAAAAGAAGAAAGTCAGAGACTGGCTGGGGGAAAGAAAACAGGAACCCTAGATATGGAGGGAGAAGGAAAGGCAAACGGAGAAGATACTTGAAAATAGAGGGTGGAGCCGGGCGTGGTGGTGCACGCCTTTAATCCCAGCACTCAGGAGGCTGAGGTAGGCGGAGCGTTGTGAGTTTGGGGCCGGCTTGGGTTACAACGCGAGTGCAAGGCCGGCCCGAGCTACATAGTACGACCCTGCCTCAAAAAACCAGGGCCGGGAGTTTGGCTCAGTGCCTTAAGCACCTGCCCTGGCAGGCGCGAGGTTGTGAGTTCAATCCCCGGTGCCGCAAAAAAAAAAAAAAAAGAAAGAAAGAAAATAGAGGGTGGAGCTGTGTATCTGCTATGAATGATGTTTTTTTCCTTACTTAATTATTATGTGTTTTAGTGTGCTGGTAGCAAGTGCTGTATTATAACTAAATGAGGCTGCGTCTTTCTCTGTTTCTTTGTGGATAAGTAATTTAAATTTTCCTATGTGTAAAGTGGATTAGAAAGTACAAAGAAAACTCAGTGTGGTGGCATACTCTTGTAATCCTCCTGTAATCACAGCACTTACCAGACTAAGGCAGGAGGACTGCTGTAAATTCAAGACCAACCTGGGCTACTAGTGAGTTCAAGGCCTACCTGAACTGCATAGTGAGGCCCTGTCTCAAGATACAGAACAAAAGATACAAACAAACAAGCAAAAAAGAGTATTTCCCTTTTAAAAACTCCCTACTCATCCAAAGTAGCTGTCTATCATCTCCCTCTCTCCCTTTTCCTCCACCTTCAAATAAATTATCTTCTTTTACTTGAAAAAAAATGCAAAGAGGTATAACCAGTATCTTTGATGAAAGGTGCTTAAAGTTTAGGTGGGGAGGCAAAGCAAACCCAGGATTTCACTGGAATATAAATCTAGCTTTGATATTCAGGGATTGTGATCTCTTCTTTTTCTTTCTCCTCCCCTTTCTGATTTTTATTGAATGCTTGGAATATTTAATTTGCACAATAATGCTAGTAGGCAGATGTTTTTAATATGTTTATCTTATTCTTGAATAATCTTAAGATTTAAGAGTAATTGCACAGAGTCAGTCAGCTGGAATCAGGACTTGAATCCAGGTTTGGAGGTTTTAAAAAGTCCATCCATTCATTCTGTATTGGGGATTGAACCCGTAGCCACTCTACCAGCAAGCTACATCTCTAGCCCTTTAAAATTTTTTTTTTTTGAGAGAGGATTTCACCAGGTTGCTCAGGCAGGACTCAAACTTGAGATCCTCTTGCTTCAGCCTTCCTAAGTGCTGGGATTACAAGGTGTGTGCCACCATGCATAGCTCATATTTGGAGCTTTTAACTAATATTCTAGCTGGCCTGCTTTTATATTGTCTAAAATTGAATTTTTCAGAATATCAAAGGAGGTACAACTTTAAGTCTCCTGAAAGGTATTGTAATCCCAAATATTGAGTATTGCAATCCAAGCATTATAATCCCTTTTTCAGTCTTCCTCATAATCCAAAAAGTTATATTTATAATCCCATTGAGATGTTATTGGAATCCCAGCAAGTTAATTCCAATCTACCACCTCCAGTGTAACTCCCGGTGAGAGTAAAGACACCAAGACATATTCATAGTTAGGGTCAGCCAAGGGGTCCTAAACCCAGTCCCAGTGGGGATATGTGGACAAAGGCCTTGATCCAAAGCCACTCCCTGAATTTATTATCTTGTGAAGAAGGGGGTGGCTAGAGGATGAGTGACTGTGAGAATGGCGGGAACTATGTGAGTAACTTGAACTGGTTAGCCAGGTAGGGAGAAAAGCATCTTTGTAAAATGCAGGGAGAATGATATGCAAAAGGATCAATCTGCATAATTCAATTAAGGGAGTAGCAATTGAGTTGTTTTTGGAGGCTGTTGCTTCAGTTTCTGTTATATAAACTTTTTGCCCTGAGGACTCATAGCCTCTTTATTTTGAGGCTTATACCCAGTTGACATTCCTGGAGCGGAGTGTCTCTGCCACCCTGCTGTGCTCATAACTTTTACAGAGAGCACTATGTGAGGAAACAGGAGACTGTCAGAATGGCCCCAAAGATTACTTATCAGTACTTCAGCCGGCCTTATTTGCTTTGCTTAGAGCCAATTGAAGAAAGATATACCATAACCAGCTCTGTGCAGACCGATATATGGAAATAAAACTTGATTAAACAAATGTTGCAGCAGTTGTTCTTCATTCAAGGAGAGGTCCCCATGTAGTCTTCTACAAAAGGTAGGTAGAATTTTCTTTAGCAGAAGGAAGAGTGATTCAAGCAGAAAAGGGATAGATTTTATTATTTATTATATGAGCACTAAGTGCTATATACTGGATAGGAATTTTACTTAATACGATCTCATTGAACCTTCACTACAATACTGAAATTTCCTCACCCTGTTTGAGAGATGCCAGCAGTGATACTAAGAATAATTGGACCAAAGTTTCATCTTTGTGGGAGTATAGGGAGCAGGGAGGTAGGGTGGTAGTGAAACTGTCTTCAGTGTCAAGGCAATTAGAACTCAAATCCTGTTCTGCCAGGTGGAGTGGTGTTTTCCTGTAATCCCGGTTACTCAGGAGGCTGATGTGGGAGAAGGGCAAATTGGAGGCCAAGCAGGACATTTAGCAAGACCCTGTCTCAAAATACAAAAAGAAAAACTAGGGCGGGCATGGACTGCGGTGGTGGAGCTCTTAACCTCAGGCGCCCAATGCCCTGAGTTTAAATCCCCACCACACACTAAAAATCAAGAAACAGCCTGTGTTCTTTGTGATAATGTTAAATTGGCTTCTAAAACCATGACAAGAAAAGACAAAGAGGAGAGCCCTGGGTCTTTGGGTGAACAGGAGTTAGGATTGCTAGGCCTTTTTTTTTTTCCGTTTTGTGCTGCGGAAGATCAAACCCGGGACTTCAAACATGCTAAGTAAGTGCTGTACCATTGAGGTACATAGTTTGATTTTAACAAAGGATGTCTTTGTGTAGGAAGAAACAAAGGAGCAGAATATGAAAATGAAGTTGAATGATGAATTAGAAAAACAACAAAAATTTTGAAATATGAATTAGCATTTAATTCAGTGACTCTGAACCCTGACAGGAAGATGGCAAAGCGCAAAATCAGACTGTAATTGAAGTTCATTATCTGCTTTTTCTGCTTTCTCTCCTACCTTGCTTCCTTCCTTTATTTTAATGAAGAATTAAAACCATAGGCAAAAGCACACAGAATTCCATAATGAACTACATATTGCTTCACCCTGCCTAGTCCTGTGCAGTCCACCTTCCCATTTATCCTCTTGTATTGTTTTCAAGAGGTCCTAACCAACCTGTCGTTTCACTCATAAATATTTCAATGCA